>JAODOY010046802.1:1643-19286 GCA_025399855.1 Forbesichthys papilliferus | reverse complement strand
TACATGTGTGTGTGTGTGTGTGTTTGCGTGCATGCGTGCATGCGTGTGTATGTGTGCGTGGGTGTGTGTGTCCGTACATGTGTGTGTGTGTGTGTGTTTGCGTGCATGCGTGCATGCGTGTGTATGTGTGCGTGGGTGTGTGTGTCCGTACATGTGTGTGTGTGTGTGTGTTTGCGTGCATGCGTGCATGCGTGTGTATGTGTGCGTGGGTGTGTGTGTCCGTACCCTCCCCATCTCCCTCAGCTTGGTGAGCATAACCACGATGGTGGAGTTGTGCTCCCACAACATCCTCCAGAAGTCCTCTGTTGTTTCGGCCAGCGGGCCCTGGGTGGCGATGTAGCCTCTCTGCTGCCTGACAGACACAGAGACAAACACCCAGGGTCAGGCTGCTTGCTTTACACAACACAGAAGGCATACTGCACTATGTGAACATGCTATTACGCATTCTGAAAATCAGACTCTTAAGGACATGCAGTATATACCACCTTGAAAGATAAAAGACATTAAGCCCTTATTTTATGAATGGTTTCTAATTCCTTAGTTTAACTTATATTAACAATTTTATTCATTTAATGTTTTTTCATTTCTAGTTCTGTTTTTCATTTTCCTGTGCCTGATTTAAAACGTTTACCATTTTATTGTATATTTTCAAACATTTTGAAATGCATATGTTTTTCATTTCTGTATTTTCTTGTGGGAAGAACGACATGTACGTAGTGCATGTAGTCCCTCTCTGTATAGCATTTTGAGCTGCAATTCTTGTATGAAAAGTGCTATAGAAATAATTCATTAATAATTAATTAATAAATCATTAGTAATTATTATCTGCAGCTTTACCCTGCTATGACATTGCAGTATGGCTGTGTCCATTAATTGACTATTCACTTTGCCTTGTACATATAGCTTATCTATTTAGCTGGCTGTTACTAGAGGTACATTTCACGATCTAGTGGATGTTAGTTGAATAACCTAGTTGTGTTCATTCACATTCTTGCGGATAGACTGCAACAATATGCAGGTTCCTCTAACCCAAGGAATTGTATACGCAAATCTCATACAGAAAAATGCATTAAAATGCATAGGAAAATGTGTAAAGACACACTACCACTTTACTATAGCTATCCAAGGATGGTAGTATTATATTTGACCACTTTACAGTAACACATTTAGCCAATGATGGTAGCTGCTTTATATTTGTACCACTTTAACATACTGTAGTTGTTATTGACTGTGTTATATTTGTGGTTTTTGTTTGGTATTTTTTGCACGTTATCGCTCTTATCTCTGCACTGTTTCTGTCAACACTGTTATTGCATTTCCCTCTGGAGGAATTAGATGTTAAAGTGCTATCTTTGTTTCTCCTTTCTAATGCCCTTTCTAGGCTACTCCTTCTGTTTCTCCCGACTTCAGGTATATTGTAGGTCAAACGTCAGGTGACCTCGGAGGACCTGTCAAAACGGACGGATCCATCTCAATGTAGAATCACTGAATGATCACGGACGCGTCGCTGTGCTTCTCTCCGGTGGGACAGAAGTGAGCGTGGTGCTAATGGCTACAGTAACTCCAGAATGGAGAGGATGTGACAGGTGAAGGTCTGTGGTGAAAACCTATTGTTCTGTTTACTTGTCAAGCAATCAGAAAGGAGACAATGTGGTCGGGTCGCATTAGCGCTCCACACACGCACCTGTATCCGTCTATGTAGCTGGCGTTGACGTAATCAGACCCATCCAGGCCTCTGATTGGCTGCAGGCAGACGCGGGTGGTTTCGTAGGGCATGATGTTGACCAGTCGGTTCTTGAACTTGTTGCAGGGAAGGTTGGCCGTAACAAACCGGGACGTGTGAGCTTTAGTGTTTGCCAGCCTCTGCACAAACAAATAGAGCGTGTACTGTACAGGTGCTGTTGCTATAGTTTCAAACTGTTTTGTTAAGAATATAGGCTAATTTAGTTTGATTTTGCCCTGTTAGCTACTATCCTTCTGCAGGTGGAAATGCTTTCTCAGTATGTGACAAGCTAGCAGGTTTGGGTATTTGTTATGGATGTTTTTAAAGGGCTTCAGGTTGAAGGCTGTGTGACTCTATTGTTGTAGTTTGTGATGTCACAAATCATATAAACCAGTCATAAAGCAGAGGCGTGTCCACTACCAATCAGAAGTCACTGGTCCTGGACACACCCAGCCACTCCAGAGCAGAGGTGTGATTGGCTTCTAGCTCTGAGGTGAACATAGTGGGTTGTGATTGGCTCCTAGCATTGAGGTGTACATACAGGGCTGTGATTGGCTCCTACAGTAGCACTGAGGTGTATACAGGGCTGTGATTGGCTCCTACTGTACCTTGAACTCCAGCTCCATGCCTGTGACATGCTCCCCACTCTCCACCTGGGACAGCTTCTGCATGTAGGAGTACAGGCTGCGCGCCGCCACCTCCGTGTTGCCGCAGGCGACCGCCTCCAGCAGCGCCTCGTGGATGAAGCTGTACTGGTCCTCCGTCTGCACCATGTAGTTCCTCTGGGCGCGCATCAGGGTCACATGCCCGTAGATGTCCACCGTGCGCTCGTGCCGGATGCGCTCCAGCATGGCGTCGATGACGATGAAGCAGCCGGTGCGGCCCACGCCAGCACTGAGGGGAGATAGGCGCGGTGTAGTCAGCTATTGCAAGCTAATTGCAAGCTAATTGCAAGCTAATTGCTAGCTAATTGCAAGCTAATACACTGTGTCAAATTCACCAAATGCCCCCTCGCATTCCTCTAGGTTACCGTTCTCTGTGCGTGCTGAAAAAATAATCAGGGTAAATAATAAAGAGGAACTCAAACAAAGTGGCAAATGATGTGTGGGGCGGAGCTTCTGAGGGAGGTTGTTTTTATTTGAGCTTGAAGTTAGCAAGTGTTCTCAAGAATGACAAACCCTGCCTTTAACAAACACATATTGTGTTATGTAAATTAATTACAATATGTATTTTAATGCTGAGGAAATAAAAAGGAAACTATGTGAAACTAGTGTATGCAACGAAAGCAAACAAAACTGTGCAATGGGCCCGATGTATCTTTAAATTACGTTTCCTTTTTTACTATCGACTTACAGTACAGTGGTAGCCTAATGAAAGTTGTGCTGATAAATAATAGTGCCTGTTTCAGGACTGTGTGTGTGTGTGTGTGTGTGTGTGTGTGTACCTGCAGTGAGCAATAATGGGACCAGCGTCTGGGGGGTTGCAGGCTTTCACCCTGCGCAGGAAGTTGAGGAAGGGAGTGGGGTATTCTGGTACACCGTGATCTGGCCAGGCTGTGAACTGGAACTGACGCACCTCTCTCCGTTCACTGCTGCCACTCTGAGACACACAACATTTACAATGTCACTCCTGGAAGTAGCCGTAGCCCTACGTGTATGGGCCTCCCCTCTACCTTGTATTTAAGCATGGCAGCAATCCACTTATCTAGTGTATGATGTGTCCCCTAATAAAGTGCTTTCCCCTTTCTCAACACTAGAGGCACCCGTGCACTCAATTCCATCAATATGCAAATGAAAATGAAAAAATACAAGCTGGACTAATAGCAGAACAGGCTGGACTAATCAATACAAGTTAAATTGGAAATGCCAGGGACATTCAATTGCTTTTACAGCAGTTTGTATGAATGTAGCATTCCAAGCTAAAACTGTATAAACTGTGTTTAGATAAAAGTTAACAATAAAATGTTGCTTTGGATCCATCAATAACATATTCACAATTGTAGCAAAATAATGAGTAATGTTTTGATTTAACAGAAATGATAAAACAAGGTTGGAGTAATGTGGAATTTGGTGTACTAGCTATTTCTTTTTTTATAGCATATCTAATGATATAAAGGGCAAAAAACAGAAAGCAGTGTGAGAGATTGACATGTCTTAGCCTAGATTCTGAGTGTGAAAGTAGGTCGGGGAGGAATGCTATTTTGACAGTCCTAGATTTGCTTTTGCTTTGTTGTTTAAGAAACTATTCTGCTACAAGCCGTGAATAAGGCTAAGTACCGGCCATGTTAGCTAACCTTGTTAATGTGCTCCATTAATTAATGACATGAACTATGTATATCTGCTTCCGATTAAGATTCAGATATGTTACTCTTGTTTCAAGTGGTTTCATATTGTTTACATGTTGGAAGTTTGTGAACAACCATACGTAATGAACAACAAAAGTGTACACATGACAAGCAGTGAGATTAGATCACATATTGACACAGGGATAGAGACAGGCGGGCAGAGAACAATGCTAACAACAATCTACCTTATGCAGGGAGAATGTCCGGACACAGAAGGTGGCCAGTTCCATTGTGTCCAGCAGGGTGAGTTGGATCAAACCATAGGTCTCTGTTCCTCGACTAGGCCAGTATTGGTCACATTTAATCTACACAGATGACAGCACAGAATGATTACAGTGATATCTTTCGTTTTACATTGCACTGGATGTACTGTACAGCATTTCACAAATGTATGTGAGTTTTCAAACCCACATACATTACAAATAACATACAAAAAAAGACAAATTTACAATCAACGGCAAGACAATAGAACCTTTTGGCTATGTATATAAAGACTTTTTTAATGCTGTTTTATTTAAACGGCCATACGTCTCACAGGGCATCTTGCTCAAGGTTATTGGGGATCAAACCTACGACCTTTCATGGCGGAAGTCAACCGCCCTAACCACTGGGCACAGTATATTCTAGTGCCCTACAGTGCCCTGGATGACATGCACAGCCCTGGCTACAGGAAGCCAGAGCCCTGGATCGGGGCGGGGGGGGTGGCAGAAGAGGTCTCTCACCCGCGACTTCTCCTCCAGGCGGGTCATCATGACCACAGACGCTGCACGCTGCTCCCACACCATCCTCCAGAAGTCCCCGAACGTCTCAGCCAGCGGCCCCTGCGTGGCGATGTAGGCGTTCTGCTTGCGGTACCCGTCCACGTGGTTGGCGTTGATGTAGTCACTGCCCAGCCCACCTGGAGTGCAGCGCGAACCACACAGCACGACGCCATTTGAGTAAGTGAAGGAATGTGGCATGCATATCTGTTGGTCTTCCTCCAGCCACAACAGATGACTGCTGGAGGACAACCAGCAGAGCAAACAAGCAAACAGTGCTTTGTCCGTCTAAATCCACAAGCTCCAGATCAAATCCATTCTCTCTCTGCTCATTCCGGAGGAGTTCCTGGCTGCGCATTTATCATGCAACCCACCCTTCCCAAACACTCGGCAGAGAAACGCGCTTCAGAAAGCAAATATTCTCCCCTGTACGTGTTTTAATATACCCGTTGTTCCCCACTTTCTCATAGCCTACCATCTAAGGGCGCCAAGATGACTCGGGTGTGGTCATATGCTATGACGTTAGCGTAGCGGTTCTTTGGCTTGTTCACCTCCAGGTTGGAGTGCTCCCAGGTGAACTGCTGACCGGGGTCAATCGACTGAGAAGAGAAAGGACACGCACACACACACACCAACACGTGAGCGCGCACGGTCAAGCTTACTGTGTGGACACTAACAAATTGAAATCGATTTAATGGTGGGCTTGGCGTAGCCGAACAACCCTGGGACGCTAATAATTCAGCCGCCTCCACCAGGGGCCTTTATCGCTCACCTCGTACTCCTGAGAGAGTCTCAGGTTGTCGTTAGCCTTTAGCGTCTCAGTGTGCTCTGCAAGCTCGTTTATGGGGATTGGAGGGTGACTCATCATTCCTGTGTGACAAACCAAACACAATGGCAAAGAGCAGGGGTCAGAGGGCAAACGTCAGTGGCGTGTCGTGGCGTGTCAACGGACGGCATCAAGTCGATGCAAAGATAAGATGTGCGCAAAGAGAGAGCGAGCGCATCACATATAATTAAGGAATACGCTGAGGCAGAAAATCAATTTTGATCCATGTGTGATGGCAAAGAGAGGGGAGTTGGTTTGTTTGTAAATTGTTTTTCTTTGATAAATTGCTTTCTTCGTGATCAGAGGAGCAATGACTCAGAGAAAACAAACACAGACACAAGACTAATTAGTAGGGTTGAGCACGTACGCACACACATTCCTCCTACAAACGCTTCTTTGCATGGATGTACAACCTGAGAGTTAAATCAAATAATTTACTACTTAGAATGCATTTAGCTTAGGCACTAAATCAAAAAGAATCACGCAGAGCCAACAACTCAATACCATCACATTTTGTGACAAAACTCCTAATGGATTCTTCATAGATCTGGATTGTAATGTATGTCGCAAAATTGCACCATTGTGTGTTTCACTTTCTAAGTAAGCTCTGCTAGTTCAGAGCATTAAACAATGGCGAGAGCTACTTAAAAACAGACGACTGCCGATCGTCAAGGCCAATGCTACATCAGCAGGAACACGGGGTGATTGTACCACATCTCAGAAGGTGTATGCAGCGAGAACAAGTGTGATACACACGTTTTAAGGCATCTGTGGCTTGAGATGAGATGTGAAACGGAGTGAGAGCACCATTTTTTAAATAATAACTAAAATATATTGAGTTTATGCAAGCTCCCCAATAAGGAGATGAGGAGATCAATAATCTTGATTGCAAATTATCACAGATATTGCCGCATTTTTGGCGAGGGCGATCCTTGTAAAACTTCCTACAGTATAACATGCATGAACTGAGGTCATGTTGAGGATTAACATGTTCCTCTCTGGACCTTATGCCGCTGGGGCTCGTTCACTGAATGGCAGAAGCAAACAGGATGTGTGCGTGAACTAATGCAGTAACTGGAACGTCTGTGCTGTTAGATCCCACAGACTGGACGGGCGGGAGGCATGTTGACAAAGCTGACGAAGCCAATTAGCATACACTTATGACACAATATATCTAACACACATATTGAATAATTTAGCACAATCCGTATATGATATTATATCATATGTGATATTAGATTATATAATTCTCTTTAAGAATGACAGCGATTATTTATGCAATGCCTCACAGGTGGAGTGTAGGCGGGTGGAGATGCTCACAGACAGGCTCACCGTTCTGAATCAGACATCATGACTAACAGCTGACTATACTACCTGGGCGGTGGCCATTTTGATCTGTGAAAACACTGCTAGATCCAAGAGCGTATAAACTGGCTCATCAGGATGTTTTGTAGCTTTATATGCTTTATTTGTGAAGGTCCCGGGTTGTACAAATGAAAATGTTTCCAGTTGTGTGGTCAGTTGTCATGTCTGAAGGGACCTGAAAGGGCCGGACTTATTTTGAAATCTGTCTAGCAAGTCATTTGTCACATCATTTCTGCATGTAACCAATTGTCTCTATCCTCATCTATCCTGCCAATCATATACCTAATAAAGACAGGACATGTTCTGATTGCTCAAGAAAACGTCTGTCCAAAATGACATTTGGTTAATGCCCGACCGTTAACCGCTTTTCACCGAATCAAGTCAAAGGATAAAATAAGCATTTTCTCTATCGACGCTGATGTGCAAATGTGATTACTAGAAGAAGGCACACACTGTGCTGAGAACCAAATACAGAAAGGTGTACATAAACACACCAAGTCTATAATATATTCGTGTTGCGTTGGTTTGCGTGTTACCCGGGGTCTGGAAGTTGATGCGTCTCATCTCCACAGGGTCGGTGGGATGGTGGGCCATCATCTCAGCATTACTCAAAAGACTCTTTGTTCCGGGCTCAGAGTCCTTGCGCTTGCTTCTCAGGGACCAGTAAGTCAAATGATCCATTAACACATAGAGGATTGAAATGAAACAAAATCAAACTTAGTATAGACAGTAGTTTTCAAAGCAATGACCGCCCAAAAGTGATTCACCGTATGTGACTAGGATCGCAAACTATGAACAACTTGTTATGTAAAACATAACACATAACAAGTATACACTATAAAAATCAGTGTGGAATGTACAGTATGATTAAAAAGAAAATGTTACATTTTACAGTGATTCTGTATTGTGCAATGACAATTTGACACGTTGTTTGTGTCCGGGATACAGTGCATTAGTTAGCCGCTGTGTGTTTGGGGGTTGTGTCTGTGAAACATACATTTGTGTGAGGTTACACCAAAAGCACATAATAAGCGACATTGGCTTAATCTCACCTGTCAGGTTTGCTGTTTCCGGTGAAATAAAAGCAAGCAAGAGAGAAAGGGAAGGAAGCGGACACAATGTTGGAAAGAAAAATCAATGTAATGCATTAGTATTCGAAAGCATGACGAGTTGCAGCACATGTCTCTGGCCTGTGGTTGACAGTTTGAAGGCTGTCTGAAGAGAAAATAAACTTCTAAACTGGGAGTAAATCAGTACGTTTCCACCCAAATGTTGTATGACATAAAAATAAGACAATCCTAACAAGCAGACTTACTGACAATCTCTCTCTCTCTCTCTCTCTCTCTCTCTCTCTCTCTCTCTCTCTCTCTCTCTCTCTTATGTGCTCATATATACAGTATATTGCATATTAATATAGGACAGTGCTAGTGGACTCGATTAAAGTTGCACGATATTGACCAAATGTGATATTGCAATATTGACCATGAAAGATAGATAGATATATTTAATTATATTTAATTTATATTTCATATTTTTAAACATAAGTAAAAACACAAATGTTATGGGAAAAGGCATCAAAATAGATTCATAGCATATTTCGTTTTCAACTAACAGCGCTGGACTGCAGCAATACATCAATAATTCCAAGATACCAATGAGGCATTCATTTTGCCCACTAATGTATCCTCTCAATCTCCATTGTGTCATTGTCTTCCTCAGCCAGACATCTTATTTTTCTGTCTAAATCAAACACAACTAAGCCGCACAGCCAACGGACGCAAGCTCTCCACAAAATAAACAGAATCGCATACATTCTGGAACATTCTGGACATATTGCGCAACGTGGTAATGCGATAACGATATTAAGTCAATATATTGTGTAGTCCTAGCGCACGACGCATACATGTAAATACGTATGGTGTTTACAATATGGGGTATATTTATGACGTTGACCTGTGTTACTCACTTCTTATATAGGAGGATAGCGATGACGATGCAGATGATGAAGACCACAGCCAGGACTGGCCCCACCACCCAGATAAGACCATCGCCTGCGTCCAGCGGTTGAGGGTCTGAGTCTGGGGCAATGACGGGGTCTGTGTAGGGGCTGGCCACATACATCTTCTGTAACCAACACATAGGCACACATTGCTCAGAGCACAGAGCAGGAGGACCATCTAAAAGTAGAGTGAGAGGGTGTCATCGCTGCTTGCTAATGAGCGCCAGTCCGAAATACCCAGCGGTGTTCTAACACGACCGTGCGTATAGCGAGCATGGCAATGTGTCTCCTATCACAAACAAGGACAACTCACTTTCTATTATGGGTGGTGGGTGAAAATACATGGATGTTTTTGAAAAATATAACTGAGAGCAATAGTCTGGCTGAAGGGTGGGGAGGCAAACATATGTGACAGTGGGGGTTTTGGGGGTGGGAAGAAAATGGTCGTCGTACCCCGGTCGTGGCATTGAGCTCAGCCAGGATGAAGAAGACATACTCCTGGCCGGGCTCCAGAGCGCGGTTCTCAAATCCCCCGTACTCCAGCTGGTCGCCCAGGGTGAAGAAGGCGGGCAGGTTGGCGGGCGTGAAGCGCGCGGTGATGTAAGCCCTACGCAGGTCTACCTGTTTCTGCTGCCGCGAATCCCTCTGCCGCTGACTGATGTCTTTCAGCAGCTGAGGGTAGGTAGGCAGGAGGAACAACACAGAGAGACAGGGATGTTTTGCTACCCATCAAGCATGGTTAAAAACTGATATTTAGAAAGATAAAGGGTTAAGTGTTGCCAGAGGTGTCCAGCGGAGGCAGTGTTGCTGTTTAAAGGTCATGTGTCCTGCTTCCAGGCAGAGACTACAGTGCTTTGCTAGCTTTGTGTCGTAACTGTCACCTCCTCTAGGTCCATTTCGTCTGGGCTTTTAAGGTTTTTGGTGACACCTCTGACTCGTCTTAGTGGCACCACCACTACGTAGATGTTCCTGTGTGAAGACAGGAAGACAACATTTATGTAAGAAATGTTTTTTTGTTATGGGCTTCAATTTCCAACACTAAATTGACAGCCTTAACCCTGGAAGACCCATTTTAGTCCAAAGAAAATATCACTTAGCGCTCCAAAAAACACATTAGCACATTTTTATTTTTATTTTTAAGACTATTTACATAGCCAATAAGTTATATTGTCTTGCCATTGATAGTAAAAGAAACATTTGTAAATGTGTATATTGGAGAGCTAAGTGACCCTAACAGGGTTAAAGGAGTCCGTACAATTGTACCGTATCACCCTCTTTCTAGTCTCAATAAGGTCTCTAACCTTAATAGGACAGACCTACTCTCTCTCGCTCTACAGATGAACGAGAGGTGCTCAGTATACATTAATTACACTTTGGACATTTAGTACAGGCTTTTATCTAAAGCATCTTACAGTGAGTATAATTACAGGTATTACACAGGAGCTATGGTTAAGCTTCTCTCTCATGGACGCTTTCCAGGACCATTTGGCTGGGAGTCAAACAACGGGACTGCTTCCTATCAGCAAAACACATTCTGCAGCTTTTTTCAACTTAAATTGTGCACATAAAACAGCTTATGACACGAGTCAGCAACCTCTAACATCCTTACCATTATGTCACTATATCATCAATATATGGAAACATTTACAAATGCATTAAAAGGAAAGGTTTCTAGTTATTAACGGTCATTATCAAAAAGTATATACTGAACAGAAACATTATAAAATGATTCCATCTAGTAACTAGAAATTAATAATATACGAGTTAACAGAATGGACTGTAAACAAAACCATGCCTGCCAGTTGGTGTTCACTTTATCAAGTGTTATTGCTGTTTAAACAGCCATATTAATGTAGGTATTATTTCTTAATAACTAGACAATAATTTCATTAATTTCAAAATGGGGACTGAATAATCAGTAATATCCAAAAATGACTGTGTACATAATTGACGGCCTGTATATGTTTTGGTCCAACAGCCTAGTGACATATATTTCCCACAACACGTGTCAGCATAAAACCTCTGCTCCTTGACTCACTTGATAGGGGAGCGGGTCTCCAGCGAGGGCAGGATAATGGTGACGGTTGTTTCCGTGTCACGGCTGTGGTCAATTTCGGGGCGGCGGATGGTGATTGGTGGAGAGGTCTTGGCATGGATACGGTGGCGAAGGCCTCCCATGTTGCCTTCCGGGGAAGTGATCTTGAAGTCGTAGTTGGTGTCAGGCTGCAGGTTGGGAATGACGGCTTTCCTCAGACGGGCATCTACCTCCATCTTCTGACGGTTATACTCCACCTTGGACAAGGACCAAGACACCGTACAATACATTCAAATGCTGCACATTCTGCTCATATATGCAATTCAATATATCAATATACTGTAGAATATACTGTATATTGTTTATTATGCAAAAATATTTGTAGTTTTCAAAAGGGGTGAGGATTTTTGAAAATAATATTTATTATTCTTTATAATCAATTTGTATCTTCAATTTAATGTGCATAACGTCAAATCATTCATGAAATCATTCATGCTAGACTTGTGTGCGCCCGTGGCTACAATCATTTGCGCTGCTGTGTGAAGTACTCCGATAAAAACAATTCACGCAGGCTGTCATATTGTGTTACGTAAAGAGAAAGTGTCACACATCACCGCAAATATACATGTGCAAACTCAGTCACATACGGTAAAGCGATATGGGTTGCTACTCTCCGGAAACTCCCAGGTCAGCAGGACGCTGGTCTTCGTGGCCAGGTTGACAGAGAAGTTTCTGGGCACATCTGAGGAACACACCAAACGACACCAGAGTTACTCGCGGTGAAGCGTTTTCACTCGTCATTTTTGTCCCCTCTTCCTGCTTTCCCGCTGCAGACCTGTGGAAGGGGGGGGGGGGTGCTGTGGTGTGGGGGAAGACCTGCTGATCACATTTGTTACTGGGAGAGAACATATGATGGTTATGAAGGAGGATGGTGAAGAAAAAAAGGGGCGTCAAGAGATAGACACACGCAATGAGACAGAAAGACAGACAGACAGACAGACATGCTGCCAGAATGTGACATGCCACGTTTTGCAGAGCCGCGTGAACTTGTGTTAGCGCCTAAGTCAGCCTGTCAGCAAATGCTGCGGGAGAAAGTGTGTCGCTGTGTGCGGCGCTCTATCAGACGCCGTCGAGTGCTTACCTCCAAATGCGCTGCCTGATTCCTGTTTGATTCAGCCGGACTCGAGGCTTAACACTCACCTCCTTCAGCAATGTGCACAAGTGGGCTTGTGATAAGCAGTGCCCTGGAAGCAAACCATCCACAAGCATTCAGCAGCCCGCTCCCATTGGTGGTGAGGGGTGGGTGATGGAAGTGTTGGCAAGTGAGGGAGTGGAGATTTGGGGTTGGAGGGGGTGTTCGTGGCGGAGGAGCAGTCTGGCTCCTCTGCACTTGGCGGTTCCAAACCAGACAGGGCCAAACCTGTAAGAACTCGTCCAGAGTGGACGGGCCACTACAGAGGAGGACAACATCCGGTCCAGGGATGTTGAGGAGGTAGGGGGGTGGGGTGGGGTGGGTTGATGTGTGGACGTTAGCCTCTGGAGCAGTGCTTAGGGGGGGAACGGGAACTTGGGAGTGGTCCCCCCCCGTGGGATCCGAGGCCAGCCCTACCTGGGTCCAAGGCCAGGGTTCGGCACACTAAAGGCGGGCTGAAGGGGCCTGGCCCGGCCTTGGTGTGAGCTCTGAGCTGGAGCTGGTAGGCGGTGCTGTGGTTGAGGCCCAGGACGATGTAGCTGGACTCCACGGCTGGCAGCGTGACATGCCGTGAGGGGCCAGCGGGGGGTGCCAGAGAGGCGGGGACTGCAGAGGGGCTTGGACCCTCCGACTCCCTGTAAGCCAGGGTGTACTGGGTGATCACCCCGCTACGCTCGTCCGGCGGTAGGGGCAACCAGGAGACCTGAATAGAGCAGCAGGTGACGTTGACTGAGTCGGACATTTTAGGGTAGCCCACGGGAGGGTACTCTGGGATGTCTACTTCCTGCTGTGCTGCATCTCCGTAGCCTGCTCTGCTCCTCGCTGACAGGGTGAAGACGTAGGAGGCTCCTGGGGAGAGGTCACGGACCGTGTAGGTTTTCTCTCGAGCGGTGAAGTCCACGGTGGAGCCAGGGGAGCTGTTCCTCAGACCAAACTGTAGGCGGTATCCCTGGATCTCCCCCTGGCTATCTGAGTCTGATTCAGTGCACAATGCTGGTGGAGCCCACCGAACCACCGCTGAGAGATCGGCTTCTGGACGCACCCACAGGGAGGGGGGGCCGGGCACTGTGGAGAACAATGGAAAAGAAGTTCCGTTTGTTACATATAAATACCCTCATATGAATTAGACTGTACTGATGTAAAGGTGGTTGTATTTGTGATTTGTTACCCACAGGCTTCTAAAGGGCCATTTTGTAACCAGCAGTTTCATTTTAGAACTGGATCACTGACTGGGTAATGTGGTATTTCATGTTATATTGTATCGTGTGAATAGAGTCATGTGATCTCGCATGATTTGTTTAAAAACAAACCAGTCTAACCAACCAATTTAAACCATGATGTAAAATGATTATAACAATAGTTTTTATTTACTCCAACACACTCATTAAAAGACGTGAACATTTGTCATGAGCTATTGAGACCTTAACACCTTTTCTAAATTAGGGATGGCACCGGTACGATACTGAGATAGGAAATCGGTCCGATACTGGCTTAAATAGCTGGATCGGTATCGGTGACAATTAGACAGTTGTAACCGATCCATAATCCAATTCAATTAATTTACACACGTAGGTCTACTGTCAAGCATCAGCCATGTCTAACTTACCCAGGCCACACTATCAGCAACAGGTTTCTAAGGTGCATCTAGGTCCTAAAGTACAGATAGGATGTTTGCAACTTAACTTAAACCAAACGTCTTAAATGAATGCATACAGAGTTCCAGTAGGAAAGCAATGTTCAAGCCTGGTGGTTCCTTACACAAAACATGATTCCCAGTCTCTTCCTACATAATACATCTTAATTTAACACTGGAATCGGATCAGTAATTGGTATCGGCCGATACCCAAAGTGCAGGTATCTGTATCGGTATCGTGCCTTCCCTATTCTAAATAATGCACAGTATCAACCTTTTATTGCCCATTCATTCAGAAAAAAGATTTTCTCTGTTTTGAAGTCAACCGCTTGGAGGCCGTTAACAGTACTGCACCTTAAGCACAGTTAATTTAGTAAATAATGACGAAGGCATTTTCCAGTGAGTTTGTTTGTTTACAGTGGACAAACAGCCTGTTGGTGCATCTTACTGTTAAGAATAATGCTTTGAGTGTGCCCGGCACCATATCAAGTGCACTGGACTGTTCACATGACATATGCTCACCGATCCCTGGTGTCTGCACCAACTTGGCTTTGCTGTGTGCTCCATCCCCTTTGATGGTGTAAGCTGCCACCGAGACCGAGTACAAAGTCTCCGCTTTAAGACCTCCCAAAATCATCTCCTGTGGAGACACGCGCCACAGCAACATCAAAAACCACAGGCCGGTGGGCTTCCAATTTAAAAAATGGCCTTATCTTTTACTTTGTTGCTTGCAAATGTATTCTAGGATGGCGTCGTTTGTAGCTGTAGCCTTTGTATTGTGTGTGTGAATTGTAAAACCACATGCCAGAGGGCTATGTGTGATAACAGCAGCACTTTTTGACCCATCACAGCCACAAAATGAAGAGAATAAGCCACTTTTAGGTTCATGGCTTGTAACCACTTCTCTCGCAAGCTGAACATGACAGCATAGGCATTTACAGTTAGCCCTCTCCACAAACGTGAACAGAACTGAAAAATAAATGATCTAATTTTTGCCATTTGCCATTTATTTGAGAAATAGAACAAAAAAAAAAAAAGATTGGAAATCCTGTCAATTCAATTGTATTGTTAATTAAATGTGGGCTACTGAAATGACAATCAAATAATTGTTATGTTTTAAATTATAATTTCAGCCCCCCCCAACCAAGCATCTCTTCATGGGGGGGTCCCACTAGCCTGGTCTAAGCAGACCCACAATTCACTTGGGTCTGGACACAATCCATTGGTGATGGGCCTCAGGTTCATTGCTACAACTGCCTCATCTAGCTCGACCACCATTTCGAATTAAACGCTTGAGAATGTCAATGCACACCCCCACTGGTCACCACTGGTTGTCTAAGCAAACGCTAAAGCAAACAGACTCTAATCTCAGCACAGATTGATCTGAGAGCAGTATAGGATCCCATCCATCCCTTCATCTTGAAAACCGCTGCATTACAATAACATCCCTGCCTTGCTAGACAGACCCTATTGATTAAGATGTCATAACTGCTGTTGTGTAACGCCCTCTGCGGTGCGTTCAGAGTGAATACAGTTCTGCCAAAAAGAACGGTCTGTACTCACATACTGGGTAGAGTTATCCTCCTCCATCTAATCCCACAGACAGGACCCAGCCCACAGGCAGTGGAGACAGAGGGAGAGAGAAAGGCAAGAGTGGGTCAAATAACTCTGCGACAGGATGGAGCTGGAGCGATGTAAGAAGATATTCCCAACGGCAGAGCAGCGGCGTGCTGTTTGACGTTATCAACGAAGATGTATGAATACTCGTGTACACAAATAAAATATTTACCCATACTCGTTTATTCAGTTATTATTTAACAGTGCCAGTTGAAACTGATTATGTTTAAAAGCATAATTACTGTAATTATAATGTATTTCATTAACATTTATTCTAAACATTGATTAGCTGGGTAAAACCGTCCTGATTTCGCAAGCTTCCCCTCTATTTGCTTTGCATTGCGTATCATTTTGCCAGCTCTCCATTCAGTGCTCCGTTAAAGAACACTCACCAAACAGCATCGCTAATCAACAACGTGTGTGTGAAAATCACAGTGAAACGTCGATTGCGCTGATTAGAGAGAAGTGCTCTGATAACCTGCTAATGATTTGGATTTGGAGACTTGGCTCCACCACATGTAGAGTTTCCAGATTGCTATGCAGAGCAGATCAAGTAAAAATCTGAATATATTCTTTCTCTTGTCATTACCGAGCCTACTGAGGCCCACTAGGCTACCTTGTCACCTGAGAGTCATCCAATAGGATGTCTTTGATCCTAGGCAGGGTGCGTGATTCGCCGCTCTCCGCGCGGCTGTAGTGCACCTGGTAGCCGCGAATCTGACCCTGCCGTAGCCACGGCAACACAGGCCGCCAGGTGACCTGGAGCACAGTGGCGTTGAGAGGACGGACTTCGAACTGACGAGGAGCAGCGCCAGGGACTGAACACACACACACGCACACACACACACACACACAATAGACTGACCAATCAGCGAATGATCAACTAGCCAGTCAATACCACTTAGGTTAATACTCCACAATCAACAGATATTCACCGTCCTCGTCAGTCCTGCACAGCACAGGCTCACTACCAGGCCCAGGCCCCTGTGAGGTGGAGGCCGCCACGCTTACGTTGTACCAGGTCCACTTCCTCAGGCCTCTCACCACAGTCTGCACCGCTTTGGCGGGAGCGCTGAGCCTGTTCACCAGGTGGCCTTGACCTCCGGCCTCTTGGTAGCTCAGCTGGTAACCTGCCAACGCACCGTTCTGGGCCTCCGTGGGAGGCGGCCTCCAAGTCACTCTCAGAGAGGTGGAGCTGGCACCCCCGCAGGACACGCCCCCGGGAGCAGCCGAGGGCTCTGATTAGGCGAGGGGGTAAGGGTGAGGGCGGGGTCAAGGGGCAAGTTCAGGAAAGACCCAAAACGGATTGGGATGAAGAGGCAAGAGCAAACAAAGACAAAGAATAGAAGGTAGAGATGAAAACTAGACATTAACAAACAAGAAACAACGAATAAATAACGAATAAACAAGAAATAAAACAAATAGGGAGAGCAACCACCTAATGTACGAAAACAATGTTAGGTACGTGGCCTAATTAAATAAGTCCAGAGCACAGTATCGACCATGAGTGGACAACTTAATTATACCCAAGGAGAATATGTAATTGATATCCAATGATTGTATTTGATTCTTCAGGGGTAGCTGGCAGTAAAAGGGACCAGATTTATGAAACGGATAAAGATTTGTCCTCTAACGCAGCGGTACACAGCTCGCTGCACACAGAAGAGACAGAGATATACATTTTTGAACACTGACTCTGGGGTGGCATAATCCTTGACTTCGGAAAATAATAAACTGGCCCGAGACCTTCTGCTGTCGACAACTCTGAGGTCTTAAAGGAAAAGGCTGTGATGATATTCTGTTTTTCTTATTTTTCAGTGTAGTAGTAGAATAGCAGTAACACAGAGCAAGGTTTGCTATTTTCGAGGCTACAGCATGTTGACGGTAAGAAAAACATATAATAGGCTAAAGAGTTAGCTTGAGAGAAAAGGCACTTAGGGTAGGGTCAAGAAAGTTAGTAATGAATGGATTGCAACAATTAGCATTTGCGAAGCGGGTTAAGTTCAACAGGAAAACACACGTGCACTTTGGCACTTTCATGTGCGACTGTGTGTACTTCCTGTGTATATGTGTGGCTGACAGGTTCAAGAATCTATCCACTCAGCCGTACAGCCACTGTTGTGTTGGCCTAGGGGGACAATCTAAATGTGC
>JAODOY010046791.1:0-19286 GCA_025399855.1 Forbesichthys papilliferus | reverse complement strand
CACACACACACACACACACACACACACACACACACACACACACACACACACACACACACACACACACACACACTTTAGATAACTCACTCGTGCCACGCGCACTTCCTGCACTTCCTGAACTGAAATTATTTAAAATAATATCCTCCTTTCTTGGTCTGCTTCTGTCTAAGCCTTTACACGCCACGCCTTCGTGTCTGTCTTAGTATCTAGATAAATCTGCCATAAACACGGGTACATTACAGATGCCTATTGATGGTTAGAATATAGAAGAAACATTCAGGCAGACCGGTAAGACACCCCACAGCTCGGGATTCAGGCGCTCACAGGTGTAACGTAAGGTCAATGCGGCAGTTGATATTCGCAGACAGTATGGCAATAGTTGGGTAAACACAATTTTAAAGTTAATCCATCCGTTCACAACAGGTTTCCCCAGTTATGACGGAAATAAAACGAGGCAAACTTAATTCTGTCAAATCCAAACAGCAGTCCTCCCTGACTGACTCAAGCAGTTATTTCAGTGTTTTAAAGTCAAACTACCATTTAAGGATCATGCCACTGTAATTTTATTAAATTTCTTTAATTGTATAAATCTTGACATGCATTGGACATCTAGACAATGGAAGATAAAACTCCTACCTGGGAATCTAGAAAATAGTTTACAAAACTAAAGAAACATAATTGGAACAAGCTTATATGAAAACTAAGAATTACCTGCTGCCAAAAAAAAAAAAAAATCTATGTTGCAACACTTTTCCTTTCTATTCAAAATACATGACATTTATAAATGGAGGTGTGCATTTTACTGGTCAGAAATGTTTTTCCAACATGCCCAAGACTGCGTGCACTGATCTATGAAAATAAATGTTACTGAACTGAAAATAAAGCATTACACACTCTGTAAAGAAATGACAGTCCTATACACTTTGACTATGTTTCTATCTCCCTTCATCATAACATCTCACCCATAGAGCCCATGTAATTTTCTTGTGACCAAAACAGTCTTCATAATAAGCGGTTGAACGGAACCGCAAATACGTTGCCATTCCCTCAAGTTTAGTATCACTTCCTCATTAGCAAATTATTTTTATATAAAAAAAAATGAATGCATAAAATACATGCATAGAGATATGCACAAGTGCATCAATATACCGTGTAATTGCTCTGCAATGGAAATAAACAATATCTACAAACTACACAAGGTTGATCCTGACTTTAATGCAGTGTACATAGCAATACATTGTGCAGAACGATTATGAAGTGCTCAAACACAATTACAGAAGAAGAATTCAAATGAGTGGCTCGTTATCAGGCTTCCTCCAGACTGATAACGAGCCACTCATTTTTATCAGGTGTGTTTGAGCAGGGAGCCTAAAGTGTTGAAGTTATCTTTGGCCAGTGGTACTCCAGGACCAGGGTTGCTGCTCTAAACCCCAGTGTGGGTCTGCACCATAGACTTATTATTAGACAGACACAGTGAAGGAAATGTGGTGTGTATTGCAGTTGGTCCTATAGGCTGCTGCCCCCCCCCCCCGGTCTGCACACAGTAGGTTCAGAGAACCCAGGTGCATATGATCATGTTGTGGGTAAAGAGGGGGGAACACTTACATAGAGTGGAGCGTGTTGAGGAGTCAGTCTCATGGCTCTGGACCCTGGGAATAAAAAAGAAACACATTTTACTACAGTTGTCTTTGGTTAGTGGTCGCGTTATTTCTCAATGCCATGTGTAAGCAAATAACACAGAAGAAATTTAAACAAATTAATTTCGACGACACACTGCTGCCGACACTGCAGTGAGCATAGCATGGCTGCCACTGTAGCAGTAATGTGGAATTCATCATCTGTAAAAGAGCGGTATAAACATGTCCGTCCGCGCACGCGCGCACGCACACGCACGCACACGCGCACGCGCACACACACACACGCGCACACACACACACACACACACACACACACACACACACACACACACACACACACAATGACAGCAAGGCATAACAAGCATTTGTACAATGGGTCCAAATAGAAACAGTTCGGTCCAAATAACTCTCCGTACCTTGAACAGGCAGACATTTACAACAAGACGCGGAAAAGTCACAGAGCGACGAGGAGGCAATTATGCATAATTCGGCATGGGGTTACATAACTACCCCTAGTGTTGTCAGGGACATTGTAATTAGATGGGATGTCAACGCGGCTGTGAAATCTGGGGTCACAACCATGCTATTCTAAAGCACTGTGATGTGGTTGGTCCATTCAAATAGACAGGAAACAGGAAGTCAGCAGGAAAACAGAGGAGCCTAACAAGTCTGACTGGCTCTCATTTAGACACACACGCACACAAACGCACGCGCACGCACAATGAAGTAACCACACAAGTATATAGACACGGCTGAAAATCCAGTTTATATTTGGAGTGTTTCAATGAGGCCCGACCGCATGTTGTCATTTTCGTATCAGACAAACACATCGTCATTATCTATAATCCCAATGTGACTTGGTGCAATGGTCTTGGCAGTCAACACATTGTGTTCTGGGATGTGACAATAATATCTGAACAGCTACTGCCTGTCTGTCTCTGAGTGTGAGAGTGTGTGTGCGCACTTGTGTGCGTCACTGTGGAAATCACTGTGCTGTAAAGGGTGGTGGGGTCCACCAGCAACAGGGTGTTGCTATGTGCTGTAACCAGCAACTATGACAGGGCGCACGCACGCGCACACACACACAGCTTTGTTTAAAAAAGGTAAAGTAAGTCATTCTCGAGAATGCTTGTTAATTTGTAACTCAAATCAAAAACAAACACACCCCTCCCTTCAATGCCATAGGGTGCTCGAGCAGTAGCTCCACCCAGTCAAGAAAAACTAAAAAAAAAGCCATATTCTTTATCTGAATTCTGAACAACGAGCTGGTGTCAGCTAAAAAGGCCCTACTACGGTTGACGCCATCTCTTTACGAGATACGGGTAACAGCGATGACATCATCACGTGATGTGGAAATGAATGAGATCGCACGTGTGTACAGTTCACTCAACATTTTGTGTCTATAAGCCTGCATGGGACGGAGGGAGTAGAAAGTTAACGTTTTATGTGCATGTTTGTACGGGGCGAATTGGAATTCAAATTTGTTTTCATTATTTATTCAACTTGGGATATTTTCTCACTATATGCCCTGCCTGGGAGGAATATAACCTATCCCGTTGCTACCCGGGATCAGGGAATTCAGATCGAAAGTAATTCATTTGTATTTCTTTGATAGCCAAAATTAGCCTGTATTTGCGACCATTATCAGCGTTTACCACCTTAGAAAAGGTCTGAGCACATTTTCTAGTAATAATTGACATAAATAGAAATGTACTCGTTCTCACCCACTAAACACACAACGTTGTCGCAACGTGTGTGCGGACATTGCGTTTGCAAAAGATGTTATTTATATACCGTAGTTTGATGCAAAGATGTAATAGCCACATTGCTAAGCTTAGATGATAAAGTCATTTTAGACATTGTTTCATCATTGCCCTTGCAGCCATGCCTATCGTTTTGCCACATAAATAGAAGGCTGCATGTACACCGGTACACGAGACAAGAAAACAACCCATGCCCAGGGAGTGGAACCAGCGAGTTGGATATGCATACAGGAAATACAGAGCTACTCTAAAAGTACCGGTACTTAAAATACTGGGTATCGGAACGTTTAACAGAATGGTACCTTTCTAGTACCGGTATATCGTACGCATGCTATCTATATAAATAAAATGCATGCAAACGGTTTAATTTCCTAGCGAAAAATAAGACCAGATATGTATTTTCTTGGACTGGATCACTGGAACCTTTACTGAAAGGAACCCTTGAGTGTAGGGCGGTCATGGCAAAAGGCTTGTTTTTATATATTAAGCTACATATAATAATGTAAACATATTTAATGAATGATCAGGTTCAGTTCGTAAATCACATTTACCCGAGAATCATAGCATTCATGAGGCATCAAGACTCACTCATCAAAGTCTCGCCTTTTCTCCGTCTTGGTACCAGTGGTGGAACGAGCTTTCAGCAACAGTCAGAACTGCAGAAACTCTACCCATCTTCCGAAAGAGACTCAAGACACATCTCTTCACAATCCACCTTGGTACCTTGACAAGTGACCTCGCCACTTCTTAGCACTCCTAATAATAATAAATAATAATAATAAATAAATTAAAAAATTAGCTAGGCCTTTACCTGTTGCACTTTACTAGCTAGGCCATTCCCTTTTGCACTTTGTTTGACTATGTGGTAATAGGTATAATGACATTATGCTGCATTTGTTCGATTTAGAATATTGTTTGCTTATAATTGCTGGTATACGATCTGTCCAACTACTGACAAATGTACTACATGCAAGTCGCCTTGGATAAAAGCATCTGCCAAATGCCGTAAATGTCATGTCAGACCCAGATCCGAGTCAACCACTTAAAGTTGGACCCGACCCGATCGTGTATATTGTCAGGTCTCTTAAGACCCGTGAAGACTTCTAGTTCAGGTACACAGTACAACACAGAGGTTGGTGTGGTTGGCCAACCTGCTGAGAGAGAGAGAGAGAGAGAGAGAGAGAGAGAGAGAGAGAGACCAACGCCCCCGCCTCCCCCATCAATCGGCTTTTAAAGGCCCACTCAATTAGACGCTCTCAAGCTTCGTCTATTCGCTAGCGGTTAATACGGACGCTTCGAAGCTAAAAAAAACTGCATTTGGACCAGCTCTAATATGAGCGCGTTGTGTGTGTGCATGTGTGTGTTTTCCAGTCAGTAAATGAGTAGAGCTGACACAGGAGTGTGTGTAGGCTATGGGGTCAAGGATTCCAACAGCTTTGAACAGCCAGAATGATAGGACCAGCTTTCTGGACATTGCGTAGTTCTACAGCTCTGACTCGGTGTTTGAAATAAGGAAAGGGCAACCCGATAAGGCCCAAGCTTCTGTAGCTACACTAACCGTGTGTATGGACCACACAATCTCACCGTTAAAGATATATTAACACAATTATGTCAGCAGCTATAATATACCAGTGTTTGAAATAACTAACCTCTGTCTGCCTGAAAGGTAATGAAATCATATCTTGTAATCTTTAAATCTTTTTTATTGTACATATTTTCTAACATGTCTTATTTAAAAATAAAGTGTTGCTAAAACTTAGTGCTTGCCTGAATATTCCAATGTAAAGCTTGCACTGTAACCTAAATACTCAAGTTGTTATAAAGGAAACAAATGTTAAACAAATAACTTCAAGAACAACGTCCTTGAGTTAATTTAAGAATCTTTCCTCAACACAAACCATGTGCAGCCTAACCTTATGCATTAATGAAGGTGGTCATGTGCCAAATAAACCTTGAAATGACCCCAAACCCAGGGCCTAGTTTCAGAAATGGCTTAGTTTTAAATACAATATCTCACCCGCCACTAAAGTAATTTGGCACAGTACATTTGCAGCATGTACCAGAAGAACAGACAATGTGAATACAGTTAACCCGCAATCAAAACATTTGTTGTTGAATTGCTACTGGTGACATTTGGCAGATGATTAAAATATATAAACACTATAGTTTATAGTTTTCAGCTTCCATAAACATCTTTTGCTTTCAGAGGATCACTTACATGCTAAAGTTCACAGTGTCCACCATTTAGTACAGCGTTAATTAGAAGAAATACAGAGAAAACCTGATATTTGTATTAATTCAATTTAGAGTCAGTGACTACTGG
The DNA here is from genome assembly GCA_025399855.1 of Forbesichthys papilliferus. NCBI lineage: Eukaryota > Metazoa > Chordata > Actinopteri > Percopsiformes > Amblyopsidae > Forbesichthys > Forbesichthys papilliferus. Next base: position 13,563 of record JAODOY010046791.1, on the reverse strand, counting down.
TAACAAAATGCTCAGATGAAGCATACAGCTCCCCAATAAAGAAAAGTGAAACAGGTTAACAGACAGAAAGCAAGAAAAAAACACCGACTGCAGATTGGCAGACAAACAGGTAAAAATGAACCTTTAACACTTTAGGCTCTGTCTCCCTGCACCAACACACCCGATTCAAATGAATGGCTCGTTATCAGTGTCTGAGGAAGCCTGATAACGAGCCATTCATTTGAATCAGGTGTGTTGGAGCGTCATCTCGTGCTACAGCCACGCTGCTATTTAAAAAAAAGAAAAAAAAGGGTGAAGGTATTCTAAACGCCGTCCTTGGTGTTCACGTGTAGACAGGTAAAACAGTGTTTGGCTTGTAACGTCAGCTTGTGCACAGGCCTTGTGGTTGATATGTGCTGTTAATATCAGAGAGAATATAATTTAACAGAGATGTCCCAACAGACAGCACTTCCACATTTGAATTTGAAAGTAGGGAAGTGACTTTTTTAAGACCAGAACCCATTTTTGCTTAAAATGAAATGCATTAAATTGCTCCATCTTGCTAGAATTCTAAACTCTTTGGTTTACATGCGCGATGTTTGAGCAATGGCGGACGTAGGCAAAACAGTGTTGGTTTTAACCTTGCTAACGGGGCCTTTTACAATTTTTGCCCTGGCATGCTCTTGACAGGGTTTACAGCGTATAGTCGCGTTTCCTTGTGGACATTTTATTAAATGAAATATGCTGGTGTGGAAAGGATTTTGGTTGGCAAACCATAGTCTTGGCTGCATAAAGCCAGTCGAAACCAATGCGGAAAAACTGGATGACCCTCCCGGTCACTCTCTGGACGAAGCCATCACACAGCTCCAGAACACACTGCTTGACCTTCAGCTGACCTTCCGCTATCAAGCACAGCACTCATGCCTGCTGCTGTAGCAATACCACACACGGCCACAGCCAGTGTTTCTCCAGTAGTTTTAGTCTGTGTGCGCGCACACACACACGCACACACACACACATTTAAAAAAAGGTAAAGTAAGTCACTCTCAAAAATGCTAGCTTGAGCTGACCTTACACTAGAAAACTTTGAAAAGACTAAAATCTGGCATCCTCTCACATCTAAAGAAGATGTGTCATTATAGTCAGTGTTTTAAGTCTAGTGTGAGAGTTTGCTCTGCACACAACACCTCATAAAAAGGAATCAAAACTATCTGATCTACATGTTGAGCTGGTTTAATAACATCCCTTATAGGCTAATACGGGATGTTTCTAATAATTCTAGGATAATGTGTTCTTGTGTGTAAAATGACATAGCCTTTTGTGTTTTTGGTTTTTATGGAAAAAATATTACATGTTTATGCCATTATATAAGAAGTAAGGTTGTTGTGTAGGCTATTTGATATGCTGGTTCAGTGGTTTGTCACTCAATCATATTATGATTACAGTCTCTTTAAAAAAGAATCATTGCTTTGTATAATTTTTTTACCATCCCTTTGTGGGTAGAATGTCATTACACTCTAAGAAGCCACAGTTTTTTTTTCTACTGTAGTTGTATGACGACTATAGACCTTGCCAGTCAGCCGTCATGCCCATATCAAGGACTTCCGCACACACACACACACACACACACGTTGAGCATACAGAGGGGGAATGTCGATGAAAAACACGTAATGCGATCCAAAATACTGAGTTTGAGAACGTTATATTCACAATTTGCCATTGCAATAACATTGTTCATTTCACTGAAAAGAGTAAATTACATGTTTTATACAAGTCTTATTTATAAACCGGACGCTGGCTGCCTTCTTTGTAGGTAAACCTATCTCCGGCGCCCTCCAAGCGGCAACCCCTGCGAGCAGAAAAGTCAAGTTTATGACGGCGTTTATTAAAATCTGAACAAGTCACAATTGGAACCTGCCGGTCAAGCTTTAAAACAAAGAATTACATTACATTTTTTTCATGAGGCTAGCCCATCGAATATGATCTCTGATCTAGGGTGTGTGCGCTATCAAAGCACAAATTCCCCCAGCCCTGTATTAGCCGGTTGTAGCCTTTGGGAGTGTATGTATTTACGACACTGACGTTATGTTTTACAGCACTTTACTACAGTTTAGTAAAGTGCTGAACTTAGTCTGGGACACTTTTGGGACATGTCTGTATTTCGTGTGGGAAAGAAAATTGAATATGCTGTCTCCTAACCTTATGGGTTGTTGAACCGAAAACAGCCTACTGTGCCATCACTTTCTGTCTACATGCGACCTAAATCAAGGTGATGCAGGCTACACTTTTTAATATGAGAGTCTATAGGGATGGACCCCCTTTTGCAGTCAGCCTCAAGTGGCCATTCAAGGAACTGCAGATTTTTGGCACTTTGGCACCACACATTCATTTCTCAGCAACGGAGGTTCTCGCTTGGTTCTAGTATGTCTTCTAAAAGATTCCGGTGTGGATGGGGAAAGAAAGGGCACAGGAAAATGCATGTGTGTGTGTGTGCGTGCACGCCATGGGCAGATTGGATGCCAAGGCATCTAAAGTGGAACGATAAACTAGCAGGGCACTTAAGATGGCGCTGCCTGCTTTGAGAGGCCGGTACTGAAGAGAGGAGCCCCACATACTGCAAGCAAACTGTCCTAGCAACACACACACACACACACACACAACCTCTTACGTGCGCGCGCGCACACACAGTCACTCTCTCTGGCGGTCAGGGGAGCAGAGAGGGGGCCATGTTTCCACAACTTGTTGTAATTATGTGTTATACAACAAAAAAGCTGACATAGGCTGTTCTTACCCCGAAGAACAGCTCAAAAAGGGAGCTGGAGCCTAACTCAGCTGGCCAGAAGATATGTCTGGTATGGAAAGAATGGGGGGGGGGTGGGGGGCGAGACAGAAGAGACGTAGACTAGTAACAGAAAATAAAAGCCAAAAGCCGGTGGGACGAAGAAGCAGATATTGTCGATAAAGCCGAAAATAGACTTTTGCAGATAGAAGCACAAATACAGGTGAATGTGTGAGTGAGATGAAAGAGAGTGAACGGGTGAGAAAAGGAGCCAGCAGCTAATAATCCACACCTGGCCGCAGACAGTCTGCGCACGGCTTGTGCACAACTGTGGATGATGAAATAGTCATCTGCACGGTCAAATGAGTGATCCAAGCATATCTACACTGCCCCTCCCCTCAAGCAAATTTATTTATTGAATAAGTATTTGTTGCACAAAAAAGAGTAGGGATGAACCGAAAGTTTGTGCACATAAAATATAGTAACAGTAACAATAGCAGGTGTGCACAATATATCGATTCAGTATCGTTATCGCAATATCACACCGAAAATGTTGTAGGAAGTGCAATATTCTGTATATTTAATGGGGAGATGCGTCCATTAGTTGCGTTTGATTTAGACAGAGCAGTAGAGGAAGCTAATGACGTAATAAAGATCGAATAGGAAACATTAGTGGCCAAAAAGAATGCCTCTTCGATATCTTGTTGTACCAGTCCAAAATGACTACCAGTTGAAAATGTGTTGTTTTGATATTAGTTATGAATATATTTTTATGCATTTTCCCATAACCCAAACCATTCCCATAAGTTTTTACTTATGTTTAAACATTTTCAAAATTAATATCAATATTGCAATTTTCATGATCAATGTCGCAATATCACATTTTGTCAATATCGTGCACCCCTAAACAATAGTTCTGGGTTCAGCCTGCATTGGTATTAGAAATATAGGCTAGGCGTTGGCAGGACAACTACAAAAGGGAATGGAACCACCAATTTAGCCCTGCTTTGCTCCAACACACCAAGCTACAGTATATGCACAGAAGGGACCTTAGATGACATTACCACCAGAATTCACATCAGAACCATATCTGCACCACGGCCAAACATTTCATTACTTTTCACCGCTGCTGTGTATTCGACAAATCCAACTTCAAGAAAACCAAACCGAACAATTTTACATAAACACATTTTAAAGAAACTATTTCACGTAAACGCAATCAACTAGTACTTCAAAACAGAGATGTCAGAAAAGAGGAGGCAAACGTCATTATGGTAACACAGCCACTTTATAACATAAGGCCTCTGAGGGAGAGAATGTCTCCATTGTCCTGCAGCAAACCCACTTTGACAGCTCTAAGACCACATGGATGGTGTCTGGCCCAGAGACATGTCCAGGCCTGAATGGCTCCATGCTAGGGTTTCAATCCTAGTACAATAAAGAAAACACTCATATAACTTTCATTAATGTTACCATTTATTGAACAGTCACACTTACGCAATTATTCAAAGAGCAACAAAACAGAAAACATTATTTTTTCAGGTCATTGATTGGGAAAAAAATAAAATAAAGTATCTTAAATCTTATAGATATTTACAGAAAAAATGTTTGTTTTGTTTTACTGCAACATAACTTTGCCAGGGTTATGGGTTCAACTTTTGTGTAGCTCAATAAGCAGAGCAAGACACCATTAGGGTTAGGGGGTCTATATCCAGACACATATTCTTGCATTAGTGGATCAAACATATGTTGTGCATTATAATTTTCTTCTTATGCAATCTCTGCCAATTGCACATCTAAGCAATTATTTTATGGCAAAGATCATGCTGTAAACCTCCATTATCAATAGAAAGAACATGTCATTAACATTTTTGGAAGCACTTAGAACATCTTTTAATCTTTGACGTTCACAGTGCTGAACAATCCCAGTTTATCATCAAGAGTCGGGACGAAATTTGACTCTTCGGTTGTCGTTGGCCATGCGGTGTACATGGGAGAGCGAGGAGCGATTAATGGCTGCCGACCGCTCGACCGGATTAGTTTATGGCATGTCAGAAATTTGGATCTGCCGTTGTGAGGCTCTCGCACTCCTGCAAATCCCCATGTGCATCCATAGATAGGCTACATGCTCACCTGCACTTAATAGCTCACTTTTAGAGTAAACTACTGTTAAGCTTACATTCAAAATAGAAGCCAATTTACTCTATTATTGAGTAATGTTTTAATAGGCATATTTACTGTAGGCTATTGATGGAGAATGTGGGACCTATGTTATGGCAATTGCATTGCCACAACTTGTATGCGTAGCCTAATGACAAATATATCTTTGAACTTTCAGCTAGCACAAAAATCCTGGAGATTCCACAGGAGCAGCTTCCACAGGGGCTGACAGGTTTATATTACATGTACAATGTGAGCAGTTAGGTCAGGCTTAAAGGTTAGTTTTGTCTTTAGGATCTCCTTCATTGATGCAGAAACAAAATCATCATCACACACAAAATAGTTTCTAGCTGTTAAGACAGCTCACACGATTGCACCACTGTTCAGTAATCGGGACTGTTAACATGAATCTTGCAAATTGGCATTTATCCACCAGACATTATCACATGCGTGTATAATGAAACCACATTAGTGGCAGGAAAGGCATGTATGAAATAAAATGTACATTAACAGCCAATTTCCCCTTCACCACAAGCATGTTTAAGATATGAAACAGGGGTGGCTTGTACAGTGCAGGAAATGTTTGTGAGCTATCGATTTTATTAGGATTGCTAATGCAGCAAACTGGCTGCGCGTTATGCAGTTTAGTGTGGTAGTGGGATGGGTAGGACAGCTGCTAAGATGAAAGACATGTGTAGGGACCTGCACTTGTAAGGAGGGTGTGAGGGCACTTTGCCTTTGTGTCAGGCTTAAAAGTGGCATAGTGCAGCTTTGAAAGTATAGCATAACATGCATTAGCTTATAAAGAGCTTTGGTCAGTGAGGAGAATATTATCATCAACTGTGTAGGAAGCTTGCTAGCATTTTCATTATCACACCCATGACAAGGCCTGTGTGTTTAGGCATGAAACTGGAGTATCCATATTCGCTTTCTTCAGGTCTCAACGGAAGGACACTCTTCTTAGGGCATTCAGCTGTCACTATCCAAAGTCAATAGATCACAGGACTGGAGGAATAGAACACAGTTGACTGTACAAACAGAAACTTGTTGTTTGGATTATTCTTCATTTGAATGTGGTGAATGAAAACGTAAATGGATTACCAAAATCACTGATCAGTATTTAATAATGTCTTCCTTGACTTTATCAGTTACACCATTCTTTGTCCGGAGAGCTCACATCTGCTGCATGCATGAGCTCCAAAGCCACACCCACAAGCCTTTGAAGACTTGGTCTTGCATTTGACCCCGGGAGTCTGAGGCAACCGTATAAACCTTTTGCATACAATTTGATGGATTCACTATTGACGATAGATCAATAGATCGATAGATAGACAGACACCGTTACAAGTTATTGTTAACTGAGAATGCTAAATAGCAATATGCTAAGGTAAATTTACTATGACACACACTCATCTCATGTGCACACACACAAAGAGAGTGAGAGAGAGAGAGAGAGAGAGACACACACACACACACACGCACACAAACATCCTGTGGGCGGTGACTAATCGCAGACAGTATATTTAACAGCAACGGTCCATAAAATAGTCTCCGCAATTAAAGATAATTACAACACAATTACAACACACTGGTATCATGTGTTGATCAGAATCTCACTATGGTAGCCTCTACAGCAGGCACCGCTCATGGAGTCTCGGTGTAGCTAGTTACGCAGCCAAAGTCAGGTCTGCCATGCATCGCTGACACTGACTAAAACTGAAGAAAACATTGAATGTCCCAATGGCAGACAATATACAGACACACCCGGCCAACAGCTACTTATGGTGCAACAACATGCTTTCGGCAAAAGGGAAGTCAGATGCACTCACAACCACACGCAACGCACTGAAGTCCCGCTTCAAGTTCAAAGTGGCTATGCTAACAGAGGAGGTGGTTATTCTCCATGTCAGAAAACAAAGCAAAATGTTAACCTCAAGAATCAAGCTGTCACTTCAGTTCTGAGCAAAAAAATAATTACTTGAATAAATACAAATAAATAACGAAACCACGGCTTTGTTTCCAATTTTTTCAGATGTAATATTGATATTTTTTTCTTTGTGCCAAACAAATCACTAGAGTTGGGTGGTGGTACATTGTACAACTATACATTCATCTACCAACAGAAATACAATGGTAGTTTTTGTACACTCACAAAGTGGCTAGTATACGTATTAATGTTTTTGGCTTGTGGGGCAGCCATTTTGCCTTCAGCTGGCAATATGCATCAGAACCTCTGAACTGTAGTCCCAGTGGGACAGACTAGCTCTCCTTCCACACCTAGGGTTGCGATGGTAACCACATTACTGTGTTCATGTGATGCCTACCTCAGAGTTCAAATCACTGTTTCTTGTTTTGTTGCTAGTAAAAGTGACTTTAAGCGGTATATCTTTTATATACACACACCTTAATAAAAAGCACTACTTTCTCGGTAAAACAGAAACTCACATTTGAATTTCACTACACTGACAGACTACACTTTAAATACAAATCTATTGCACTTGACTCTGGTCTTTAGGAAGAGGCACGGTCTTATCCTTCAACACACACGCACGCACACACACACACGCACGCGCGCGCATACACACACGCACACACACACACACACACACACACACACACACAGTATGTCACTGAGGACAGCTCCGATTGAATCAATTCAGGTGTCAGTCAACATCGGCCGATGTTTACATGCAAGTGCTAATATGCTCATAATTGTAGTTTTGGGAATGGAAGATTACATCTGCCGGCTAATGTGACATTATGCAACATGAGTCAGGTGCAGTATACAAGTAGTAGGCTGTAGGTGTAGTACTCGCTGTCAAAACACAAAAGTCCTGTTAGGCTTCAGGACATTTTGACCAGCAAGATTTTAAAAAAGAAAATCAATTTTTTATCTAACAGGCAGTGTGTCTCATGAATTAATATGTCTAACATAAGATCACCTCTTAGAAACAACCATTCAGGGGCATTTTCAAGACTTGGCATTAACAAGCTGCATGCAAGAGGGGCATTAGCGGTGAACAGGGGTGACATGTTGCTTGTTCACCACACAGCCCTATCCCCCGAGTCGCTCTCTGGCTCTGCGTACGTTTGGTGTCGGGCTCAAAAAGTGTGCATGGCTTCATCAGAACAAGGCCGTAACACGACACTGTTCCGCTGAACAGCAACCGTAGCTCAAACACAACACAGCTCTGTTGCAGGGAGAACAGAACAGACCGCAGCATAGCAGACAGCACCACAGAGCAAGAGTCATGCACATCAGTACAGAGCACAACGCAAACACCATCACGGAACATTTAGCTCAGAGACGGCAAGGGAACACAGCGCTGTCAGGCCTACAGCTAGCAGCTGGGGAAATGCTCGCCCCTCCGAGTTCATGAACACAGCCGTTCCCCTCAATAACTATCTTTGAGATGCCTTTGGGCAAGGCACTTAACCCCCAGCTGCCCCAGCAAAGCTTCCTCGGTAGGCCAACATAATGCCATAGCACATATGGAGGGGGAGAGAGAGAGAGAGAGAGAGTGACTCAACGCTAAAACATCCAACAGTGGTCAGCCTCCACATACCACTGCACTATTCTAGTGTGAAAGAAAATACAGAATTAAGGGAGTCGCAAAACAGGGCTACGCACACACGCACAGAGTTCAGTCAGCTAAATAAAATAAATGTGTTTGACAACACACGTCATGTTCAGCTCACTTCAATTCAACCCCCCCCCCCCCCCTCATAATTTCCCACTGATGTTCTTAGAGATAATGCCCTCAGCTGTTGGTGCACTTGGTTTCCTGAACACAAGATTGCTTTCTATCCCTGACTTAGCTTGCAATAGCTGACTATACCCTTTAAACAAAAGGAGACTGGACTAATTGGAAGCTAATACACTTTGTTAAATTCACCAAATATCTCCTCACATTTTGTTAGCTTATTGTTCTGTGCACGCGCTTGCTGAAAAAGAAAAAATATCCGGTACTTCTACACAACCCTGGTTCTGTCAATAGAAGTGGGGAACACCGCTCAACAACAATGCCGCTTGGCTTCGCAATGCGTGTCAATGTGTGGGGGTTACTGCTTGTGAGGAAGTATGTTTTGATTTTAAACTCAAGCATTTAAGAATGGCTACCCCTGCCATTAAATTACATACATGTTCTCATCACAATAGTCTATGGTTGCGTTCAGGATAGTGTAAATGTTGACTTCACGTTCAATGAACCTGAACGTCAGTGGCCTGTACGCCAGGCTACAAAACAGTGAGTTTGGGCTGTGGGTTTGACAACGGTCACATGGCTAAAAACAACAAAGCGATCATTTGCGCTACACTGCTGTAGACTGTTGCGTTTACGCTGGACAGATGCACAAGATTATGTTAGATACAATCACCTCGGTTGGTGCTGTAGAGAACAAATTATTTTTGTTTTGAAGCATTGCAGACTGATACTCACTTCAAAATTAAATTGAAGCGTGCAATACAAGTCTTACAAGGCTTACTTTCTTTTCCAGGAGCAGGATAAACCACAGGCAGTATTTTAGTATGAGTGACCCAGTTTTAAAATGTATGAGATCGATACTGTATATGGATAGATCAAATCCCTGGCTGACTAGCTATCTGACTAAATAATCGTTTTATCAAATGCCTGAATACTTTTTGATGAGTCACACTAACTTCTTAACCTTAAACCCAACCTTAGAACTGACTCATATGAATAGTGAACAACCTAGTCTGAAACAGGAAAATCTGGAATATTTAGAATATATATATATTAGTGACAAATGAGCAAAACCAGTCAGTGTATAATGAAACAGGTGCATCTTTCAGTTACTTGCCAGTTAACTTATTAGAGAGACAGGTAGAGAGGAAACACATTTTCACTATGCAAGTGGGGGAAAAAAGTCCAGATGTGAAAATGGCTGTGTGTGGGGTAGAGGGTATGTTCCTATAAAATTGCCACCATTATTGTTGTGGGCTAAGAAGGCCTAGCTACAGCTAGCCTACTAAACTAACTTATGTTTCAACTTCTTCCACACTTATCTACTCCTACACACCTTACACAAATATCTAAATATTCCCCACATTCAAGAGATAGGAGCAATTCACTAACATACATTCAAAACATTTAGAGATATCTATACATTTAACCACGTTTTTCTTCCATTTAAATGAATTGAAGGCTAATTGAGCTAAGACAGCTGGAAGAAGACACTCTTCACCTGATAAACTTCAGGCACTCTGGCCAGCCCAGGCTGTTTCTCCAGAGACTTGCCTAAATCCTTGACCCTGCCTACAGCAAAAACATCTCCAATTATAGAAGCAAGGGTTCAGAATGTTCCCAGACACGGTAGACAGGCCGTGGGTTAATTTGGGACCATCTTTGTCTCTTCCTAATGATCCACTCCATGATTATGTCAGTAAATAGACTACAATGTATACAACTACAATCACATGAAATAAGACAATCTCTGTAAACTAGGAATTACACCGAGCAATATTAGACACATCATATAGTACACTATGCTGGTTTTGACTGATGTACAATGTATAACAGCTTTGTCAGGGTCTAGTGTTTTTGTAATATATTTTCTGTATAGGTAAACAGTTGGACCCATGGGCTGTAGATTTATTTTTTTTAAACTATATGAATTAACATGGAAATCTAAACTGCAAAATAAATGTAATTACATAAAAACATACCATAATATTTCAAACAAATACCATAAATATTATATATTTATAAATAGATTGTTATAAATACTAAAAGAAGAGGAAAGTATGCAATGGTTTATTGTATTTTACCATGTAAATATGTAAAAAAGTGTTAGAAAGTAAGAAAAAATACAAAGGTAATAACATGGCAACGCATGTTGATCTGAATGCATGGATTCTAACGTGTGCCAACGTGTGACAACGTTGGGGAGGGGGGCCGAGAGAGAATTAATAATGCATCATGTTTCAGAATTGATTTAGGACTAGAAGCAGATCAGTGTGAAACAGGCTAACCCATGATCTAGCCTAACACTCCCTAATGTAGTGTGGAGAGGAAACTGAAGCAGTTTCATTGGGAATAATAAAAAGAGACTCTTTTAAGCCTATTTGCCTAGCAGTTGAGCGAAAGGAAAACAGATAGAAAGTATATATTTTATGTAAATAATGTAACGAATATCCTTTATAGCAGCGCTGCAGCTATAAAGGCAAGCCTAGCAGAGCAGTTGTGGTGTAATCACAAATGAACGGTGTGACTAGAAATATGACACTTTATTACCACAATCTGGCAAAATCGGGGCTATTTTGGGTGGGGACTGTATTGAGAGCGTGAACATCACCGTGTTTGCAACTTTTCAACCTCGCCTTTCCAATCCGATTCTTCAACTCAAATGTGAAATACAAACATTGTCTAACTGCTAGTTAGACAATAATATAAGTCACAATAACCTATTTAACAACAAGATAGTTTGGCTTTCAGACGCCAGAAGTATACTGTTTCACCGTACTACAAGTAAAGCTGCAAAACTCAGAAAGCTGGTGTATGTAGCCTGTAGCTGCGGTGTAGCAAAATGTGGCAACACTAGTCAACGAACAACAAAAGAGTACAACGGAGAAAAGGATTGTCTTCAGCCCACGCTCCTGTTCAAAGTGTCCGGGCACTTTCTACGGTTGACGTAAAGTCCAAAAGCATAACAAAAACGGTATTTAGACGAATACACGAATAAGTAGTCAGTGTGGGCTACTTACGTCGTATAGTCAGTTGTACTGCCTGTACTTCTCTTCTAGTTGCATTCCTTTCTCCCTTTTCAGCGTCAGATAACTAAAATTCCGATTTTAAATGCATCGCTCTGATACAAAACAACTGTTATTTCTTCTCTCTTTTGTGTCTTATTTAAGTTTCAATTAAAATGTTCCTGTTGAAGTGGTATCATTCCAGTAATTATGGTGCGCACCGCAACTAACCACTTATCACATGCTGGAAGGCACCCCATGTCCGCGAACACGCTCACGCATGAGGAGGCGGGCCTTACAGTGATCGGGACACTTTGATTTGACCTCTTATCCCACCGTCTCTCCTAGCTAACGGTCGGATAAGCTGTCAATCTAAGTCAGTTTGGTTAAGTCAGTGAGGCAGAATTTCAAGTTATTCAAATGGGTAATATTGTCACAAAACGAATGATCTTGCTTATAATGTGCAAGTGTATGGTGAAATTCAGATTCAGATTCAGATCAAATTCATATTAAAACACTATCATCATTTACATGATAATAATATAGGCCTAGTCTATATATTTATATAGACTAAGGAGGCGCTATCTTCCTTTGTATATGATAAAGAAACACGCATTATTATTCACATGCATGGCCAAGGTTGAATTGCGTCAACTCGTAAATTAGAGCGTTATAACGGAAGACAAGGCCACCTAGTGATAAAATAGGAAAGTACAGCTCTGGAAAAAAAAAATAAAATAAAAAACACTGTAGAATTGAAAAGGCACACATTTGTGCCCTATGGTTATAACCAGGCGTTTGGTTCAAAGCTCTGTGTATTACAGTATTTTGCTCATTCACGCACACATTCATATACTGATAGTTATTTCTGCCATGCGAAGTGCGACCTACAACCTTCACCCAGACCACTAGACCACTCAGCCCCTACATAACAATTAAAATAAAATAAATAAATAACACATGTCATGGGGGGAAAAAGTGATGTAATCTTATTGTCCATCTCACGTGTTCCAGCATTCATCAGGATTGTGCTTAAATCTGTCCCCTTCTTCCCTATATATCTGTAACTGATACCAGACAGCAGATATGTAATCTCCCAGGTGGAACTGGATACGGTAAAATGTAAAGCGATATCTATTGACAAAGTAGGAGCCAAGAAAAGATCCCAATTCGTCTCAGAAATATTCAGGCTGCTTCGACGCAGACCTTATAAAAGTCCTAACATCAGAAGGTATGTTGTTGTGGTCTCGCTGGTAAGCCGAGCAGGCAGAATGGACCCAAACGCACGACAAGCGTATAGCAAGACATGGCATCGGCAATGGTCATTTTTCAATAACCCCCAATCTGTCTGACATCTAGGTAGTTCAGAGATGTGACCATTCAACGTTGCAAGTCACTGTACATCAAGTCTATACGGGGAGGTACAGCATATACAACTATGCCCAAGTCATGTCCGCAGTGTTCAGTCTCGTGTGTTAAATGTGTGACGCTAAATGTGTAAAGTCGCTTCAAGCTTAAGAGAACGGAGGCCTGTGTCAGCGAGAGTTAGGAGGAGAGGGAGAGACCACAGAGCAGGCGTGCTGAGGCGATGATTCAGTAAATCAGAGTGAGAAGTTATGAAACACAACTACAGAGGAGGATAGAGAGAGAGAGAGAGAGAGAGAGGTGGATGGGCATAGAGGAGAGGAAGTGGCTGTAAATGGCTGTTGGATCGATCAAAGCAGCAGCTGTCCCTCCCCAAGGGAGGGGAAAAGCAGGAGAGAGAGAGAGAGAGAGGCAAGGAGGGAGGGAGGATGAAAGGCCATTGAGTAGTGTATCCTGAGAGAGGCATTCTCCTGCTTACTCAGTTCTATCTGCTCAGAGCAGAGAGAGAGAGAGAGAGAGAGAGAGAGAGAGAGAGAGAGAGAGAGAGAGAGAGAGAGAGAGAGAGAGAGAG
>JAODOY010046780.1:0-19290 GCA_025399855.1 Forbesichthys papilliferus | reverse complement strand
TTTATATTAATTATTATTATTATATTTCTAATTATTTCTATTATTTTTTATTATAATTATTTTAATTATTATTATTCTACTAATTCTTTCTACTAATTCTATTCATGAATAAACATACTGTATAGTGACGGGAAAACGTTTGTTCCCGTTGTTCCCAGTGAGTTCAGAGGTGGGTCGCGCAGTGTGGCTCCGCTTCTCCCCACCGCTGCCCTCGTCGGGGCCGCAGCCCAGCTTCATGGCGCACCTGTCGGGCGCGGTGGTGGGCATCAGCATGGGCCTGCTGATCCTGCGGAGCTACGAGGAGAGTCTGCAGAAGCAGTGCTCCTGGTGGGTGATCGTCTTCTCCTTCATCACCTTCCTCCTCTTCGCCATCTTCTGGAACATCTTTGCGTACGAGCTGCTCGGCGTGCAGATCCCGCCCCCTCCCTGATGAAGCCCCTCCTCCTTCTCCTCCCCCATTAGCCCAACTGTCACCGGCTTCGCTAGTTATTTTTCAAGTTTATATTTCCTTCTCTCCTTTTCCAAACCCAGTTCATTCCTAATATCAGCAAACTAAGAAGCTTTTTTCTTTCTTTTTTCTTTTACAGATATTTTGCAAATCAAAGAATTTACATCTCTTTTATGAAAGAGCATTCACAGAAGCATTAGCAACTAGCTCTCTAACCTTTCAGAGAGCATTTATCCCCTCACTTATTTTTTAGGTGGTTTGAAACTCTCAAAGATGTGTCTTCATTGTCAAGCGCATCTTTGAATAGCTTTGTCAACTGAACAGACCCGTCAGCGGATGCGCAGTTCAGAAAACGCAATTCATAACGTGCCAAAAATGGGTGGGTGTTATGCAAACTGACCATCGTACGCATGCACTTGATTCGTGAAAATGCAAGCCAGGACTCAATAGTATATGAAATGAAATATAATTGTAGTAAGCGGGAATTGCTGGAAACATTGTTGTGGGATTAAAAATCAGTAGCATGCTAGTCTACATAGAGCAAGACCGAAGGCCTGTTTTGAGTGCAAAATATTGTGGTTTCTGATTATTTTGGCCTGTGTTATCTACTTGCAAAGACTTGAGGTTATGAACTTCGCTTATCTGGGGAGAAAATATTTTTTACTTCATGGGGTCTTTAAAAATGAAACAGGCACCAGGTTTAAGTCGCCCTATAGTGACTTTAAACTTACACTGTGGATACCAATAGTCATTAGACAATGATGCATATAAATTAAGTGGCTGTGTACTGTAACAGGAGGACAGACTTAAAAAAAAATCTAACACTGAGATTCCAAGTTGGATGTTACTTCAGATCTTAACTATAATATGTTAATAGCTAAAGCATAGTGTAAAATATGTCATCTCAAGCTTGGCAGTTGTTTTTTTTAATTTTTTTTAATTTTTTTTTTTTACTGCGCCAAGAACACATTTGCAGAGGTATCTTCTGAATGGTAGACAACAACCACTGCCTGGTTTATATGGTGACTGTGAAAAACCTAACACACACTTAACAGTGTACACGCGCACACACACTCACACACACACTCACACACACTCACGCACATGCTGGCCTCTGCCTGTTCCAGCAAAAACTGAACTGGAGGGCACATATGACCTCTGACCTTTGTGTCCCAGAGTGCATTGGGGGTCGTTCTGTCAGGCCTTGTATTGTACCTCACTCTCTCATTCTTAGGGACTGTATACTTTTGTAAAGGAATGTACCCATAAAAAAAACACAACAGTGTATTGACATTCTCTCATGTTTCATTTGATAGTATATGTGTATATTGTATGTTCATAATTAAGAGTATATTTATTTGTAATTTATGTTTTCCTTGGATGGGGGGGTAGAAGACAATTTTCAAATGGTGCAAGCCCAATGCTCTGCTGGTTGTTTTTAAACTCATACATCTTATTGTCCAGCCCTGATCTTGTGAAAACCACCATGTGAGGCCAATCCCCCCCACCTTCCCACACCAATGACTCACATTAGTTTGAATTTATAAGAGTGCAGTGCTTTACTTAATAAGCCATAGAAGAACCAATTAACCGAGGGTGAAGAAACAGTGTTAGTTTGGTGGAACGCCCAATATGTACAGCCGCTCAAGGTAGCTACAGTATTTGTTTAGCGTTCTGTAAGCCAAAGGATGACGGTAAAACACTCAGTGTTGGGAATGTTCAACAGGTGACATGAAATGGAATAAGCCAAACCTGCTGCACAGGCATGTTCCTGTGAGTCTTAAGATATTGAATATTTCCATGTAGCAATGCAGATGTATTAACACTCACATGTAAGAACCACACTCACGTGTGTAAGAACCAAACTCACATGTGTAAGTAACACACTCACGTGTGTAAGGACCACACTCACGTGTGTAAGAACCACACTCACGTGTGTAAGTAACACATTCACGTGTGTAAGTAACACACTCACGTGTGTAAGAACCACACTCACGTGTGTAAGTAACACACTCACGTGTGTAAGGACCACACTCACATGTAAGAACCAAACTCACGTGTGTAAGAACCACACTCACGTGTGTAAGAACCACACACACGTGTGTAAGTAACACACTCACGTGTGTAAGGACCACACTCACGTGTGTAAGGACCACACTCACGTGTGTAAGGACCACACTCACGTGTGTAAGAACCACACTCAGCAGCTCAATATTCCATTTGCTTTATCCTCAGATTTTCCCTGTAGTGAATCAGAAGCACTCACACCTCTTCCATGGTTGTAAAGGAATAATATTGATGTAAACAATACATTGTGTGTGAAAAAAACTTATAGCAACCATAAAAACAAACATTGTTGGGGGGAATAGGATGAATGCAAAAGATTATTTCCAAATCTTTATATCATTAGGCGGTCCTTGCTACGTATGGCATATACAATATAGGCATTTATGAATAATTCATACATACCCTTGTACAGTAGCCTTTAATAATGAAGCTAAAGTGGACGCATAAAAGGAAGTTATAGTTCCTCTTTAACGTGGATTAATAACAACCTGTGGTGTTGTGAAAGGGCTGGGGGGGATGGGGAGGTGGCTGCATATAAAAGCTGTGACTATCGCCACCCCTGGATGTTTCACAGGGAGACTGACAGGAGAAATACTCCTGGTGGATAAATTCTCATTGTAGGTTTAAAGGTACAGTCAGCTATTGCAAGCTAAATGTAAGCTTAATACACTTTTTGTCAAATTCAACAAATAGCTCCTCGCAGTTCGCTATCTTACTGTTCTCTGTGTGTGTGTGTGTGTGTGTGTGCGTGTGTGTTGAAAAAAGAACCCAATACTTCTGCACAGCCCTGGCTCTGTAGATTGTAACATAAACAATGTGGCGACCACCGCTCGTATTAACAAAGCCGTAGCGCTACGTTTTCCCTGCGGCACCGCGAGGAACGTTTAGCGATATTGTTTTGATTTGAGCTCAAAGATAGCAAGAATGACTGACCCTGCGTAATATAACAAACAGGACACGTCAAACTTCTTATGTCATAAAGGTGAAATGCCCACATCTGAATTTACCCAGACAACTCAAAAACTCTTCCTCTGCTAGCCTGGTGTGTGACAGGGAATGGCACGTTCATGTGTCTTAATTAACTGCTTATGGGGGATCGTGGGTAGCACTGTTTTGTTCTTCTCTGCAGGCCAAATTAGCCGGGTCCTGCATCTACCACAGTACCAGTCTTCTAAAAATAAAAAAAGACCTCACAGTCACAGACTATATCTTACCTTAATGTGAAGGTACACTCTTCGAAATGTGTCCAGAATTGCCCTTGTGATTAATTGAAGCCAGCACGACAAAAACAGTGTTTGCAACCCCAGACGCCCCTCTTCCCCGCACCAAAGTGCTGTGTTACCTCCTCTCCTCTCTACACCTCTCTCTCTGGGTTGCCCCCTCCTCTACCCCTCCCCCACACACCAACGTGACATGGGTCAGACAGAAATGTGCCGCTTAGGCCGTGTAAACAACGGGGTAGCGCACGACAGAAGACCCCCTTGTCCTCCTGCCAGGTGGAGGACATGCCTCGCAAAGCCGCACTGCAGAAAGAGACTCTCCATAAAACACCAGCAGAGGATGGGGAAGGGGGGAGGGCGGGGGTGGTGGTGGTGGGGGGGGGGTGCTACGTAGCAGTACGCCTTGATGTCTGGCGCTGTGCACATGACAAGCATGACAGCACCCCCGGTGTCTGGAGGATGCATGGCTGTGTTTCGAGGGCCGAGGGACTCAGAGCTACACGCCCGTAAACATTCGTTTTTTTTCTTTTAACACGCAGATCTGACTGCACGGTGCAGCTTTAACGGCCATCTTCGAGTGACACGTGTATATTTAACAACGCGGGGGGGGGGGGACGCAAGAGGGACAGCTTTCCATGACATGCAATCCATCACTTGTGTGTCCTCGCGTGTCCTAGGCACTAGCATGTGTATATTCATGAGTCAATAACACTGGGAACGAGTAGCCTAATTACCGCAGTGCAGATGAAAAGAAATATAAGTGCCAATGTGGACCCTATATCTGCGCGCTGTTTGCTAGACATGAAGATAAACCCTGTCTGTGAACTATTTTCTGTGCTTGCCCAGAAATAAAAACAAAAAACAAAACAGCATTACATTTTGTAGCAACATACTGGACTTGATTACTGTTTTGTATTCCCGGTTCCTGTACTTTGTCATTGGTGGGCTTGTCGGCACTTGTGATGTAGTTTACTGACATTGTTGTGCCATACTGATTTATTGCCATACTCATTCCTTAAGGGACACCCCTCGATTTGTATACTGAAATTACCCCCTTGTGGTTGAAACCAGCATTACAAAAATATTATTTAGATTTTGAAATTCCCCGCCTACAATTTGACAGATAGCCAGCCTTCTCTACCCCTCACCCTAAATCCATTGACAGTTTTGTTGACAGTTTGTAAACATAAACGGTGAGCTGTGTCTGGTAACACAATCGAGTCGTGCACCTTTAAGGGTTTTTTTTGGGGGGGGGGTTTTGGGATTACCTCCTTTTCCAAGTCCATCCTGCTGTTTCGCCCAATGCATTGCTCTATAAATCCAAATATAAGTGCTGAGGGCTGCTTTGCTGTTAACTGTACAGTCATCACCATGCTAAGAATCTGTACTGTAATGCCATTTGTAGGCTAATTAATCCTTACAGCCCAGGCTATCTCTGAGCCGACACTAGCCATCAAAGAGGGCTTGTGGTCCACTTGGGGTATTATTACTCAAAGTTATACTCAATGGCCTCCTCTCACCACAGTACTGTACAGGTATTAAGCAGGATAATGTAGCGCTAATGATAGACAACTAACTGTATTTACAGCAAGAGTCATTATGTTCACACCATCAACTTTTGTTTACCAAGAGGTTTCACAATGTTCTATGCTCCTGTCGAATAGAATACATTTGCTAGCCATTTTGAAATGACCCTCAAATGAAATTTAGAAAAAGAACCATAATGTGTTATTAGAGGTGTGATTGAATTAAGATGAATAGCCGGTGTAATTATTATGAAATTAATCTTCTGGGAGACCTTGAATGGGCTTTATTTTAAAAACAATAACTGAACAGTTATACACGACAATGCTTTCCTAATTTTACACTCCAACCTGTTAATGATATTATAATTGTAGACTAGTCTACCTGAATTTGGGCTCTGACATGGATTGTTGCGGTTTGGCCTTTGTGTGTACAATTTGTCCAACTCTTACAAGCATGCCTGCTTTTTATGATATTGGACAGGAGATAATTGTTCTGGTCAAGCTAAACCAGTGTCCTTCTGGTTTATACCTCTTATACAGTTTCTCTATTGGGCATTTAAGGACATAGACTGTCTCATTGTTGTTGGGTTTAGTAAAGACATATCTGTGCTGCCGTGGTAGTTTTCATGAGCTGCTTTATTGCTTTGACAACATGGTGCCAAGCTTAGGAGGTCCAACCTCTAAACCACTCTGGAGGTTGCACCAATACTGTGTTTACAAAAGAAAAAAGCTATTTTTCTCTGGGTCATGAAAAAACAACATTTACATAAATATGGATAATTTATATCAAGGTCCACATTAATTATATCATGATCTATTGTACTTTTTAAATGTTCTGGACGGAACCATTTTATATTGTATATATATTTTTTTGTTTTATTTTGTACTGTTCATTGTACTTGCTTTAATTTAGAAACAATATAAATAAACAACAATACTGTGGCAACAAATGTCCCATTGAACCGCTGCTTATTTGTTCAACATTACCATATTATGTATTAATAAGAGGCAACAAATATGGATTAATGTGGCATGCAAATTATGCTTGCATTAAAATATTGAGATTTACACAAGTATGAATTAATGCACGAGCATAAGACATGTTTAATATCAAACATTTATTAAATTTAAACAAATTAAGACATGATACTATTTTTGCTAGTCATTGTATTTGGTCCTTTTCTTTGCCGGACTCTGGTCCACGTCAATCTCTTTCAGGAACGGCAGCTGTAGCTGATCAGCGATGGACCACGCCCACAAACACATCTCCACTTTACAGGGCGTCCAATTCTGTTGACTGTCTGCTAAAGACCAGGGGAAATCAACAAACAGTATCAGGACTCTAGTATGCTGCTCCCTGCCCCAAAGGCAACATCTTTCCCATTTTGCCCCACATAATCCGAACACGAACATCATCCATACTAATTTCCTGTTACTTAGAGCATGCAGCCCTAATGTTTCAACAACCGCCTCACCCTCACGAAGCTTTCTGGCACGCGCTACCATTTTGTCCAGGTAGAGGGCGTAGTGCTTGGCTGTGTACTGAACGGGCATGAGTCCAGGCACGCTCTCCGTGGCCTCATCAGACATAAATGGTGCCTGCTCCGGGGCTCCGGCTGCCAGCACAGCTGATAAGAAGAAAGGACAGTCAAGCGCAGGCCCCAAACCAACCTGTGGCCCTGTCCAGCACATAGCCAATGTCTCCTGAATATTAAACACACTTTTAAACAGATTGCAGGGTCCCCCGCACCCACCCTGAGCCCAGCTTAAAAGCCCAGCCCAGCTCGAAAGACCCGCTGACTGACCCACCCGAGGCGGTGGCGGGGCCGACGCCCTTCAGGGAAACGAGCTCCGTGATGGCGGCCCGTGTATCGGGCAGCGCACCGAAGGCCTTCCTGGAGCACGCCTCCACAATCTCCTCGCTGTTGGAGGCCACCAGCTGCTGCAGACGGGGCCGGAACTTGCCTCTCTGCCGGGAAGGAAGTGACATCACATGGTCAGGACTGGAGGGGGTCAGCATTTGAGCATATTGAATGTTGATCTAAAATATATTTGGTTGTTGTGTTTCCGAAGTGTGTGGAGAAGTGTGGGGCCGAGCTTCTGAGGGGAGCACCCTATGGCATTGAAGGGAGAGATGTCTTTGTTTTGACTGAGTTCAGGCATCAACAATACATTTCCCCAGAGCGACTGACTAGACCTTTAACCTGTTATAGTTTAATGCTATAGTTGAAATTATAGCATTTAAAAATAAAATAAAAACTTTTATTGCGAAACAAAGAGTGCTGAGAAGGTGGTACACCCTTCACCATATTGACTATTATTTTTGACATTATGACATTGAGCCGGCAGCGGCAGATCTTTGGTAATTTTCATGAGAAGAGGAATCAGTCTGGAGAGCTTCAAGTCCTTGCGACTGAGGCCGAGTAACAATCGAACACGTACCAGCGACGCACCGATAGGACGTGACGTAGGTGTGACGACAGCGGAAGCACTGTTACAACCTTAACAACAATTACAGACAGATGATTCGTCCAATCAACGTTCACATTTTGTTCCCCTCCAAAGTGAGTCAGGTCAGACTAACACTTACTGTCAACTTCCACTCCATCAGTTTCACCAACTCTGACAGGGTGATGTATTTGACAGAGCGGCCGCAAATGTCTGCAGGTAGCACATCTTGATACCTGGTCACAGATACAGATTCATTTTATTGTCTTGTAATCCGACACGGTAAAGTGTGAAGGGGCCTATTTATAATAATGGTAAATAACAATACAACATGATTCTTTAAGCCTATTTGCAGTGACACAGTCGTTGCTATTATTACCATTTCTCAAGTGCCAACAGTTTTCCAGAATTCTTGCCTTTTACATTGGATTTAGCCTCCACCACCTCCCAATATTTATCATGCACTCTTCTCCATATAGCTGGATGCTCACAGGCGAACAGAGTGCTCATCTTGCCATGAAAATGGTTAAATATTTCGAAAAGGTACCTGCAGGGGGGAAAAAAAAGGATAAATGCTTTCAAAATCTAATAGAGCATTTGCGTGCACTTCCTTATAATTTTAGTTTACCTACTAACCCTACGACAGATATCGTACTGCTAAGAACCACGGTGGTGCTGGTTAAAACGCCACTCAAGTCTGATGTGAAAAAGATTAATACGTGTTAATAAAACCAGCTTTCAGTGTACTTTCAGCAAACACCCCGAATAAACGTTTAACTTGTTTTGAGCGTTCTTCCAAATTGTGAATGAATAACGCATGTCTTGTTTTGTCTGGTGTGCTGACTTCTCGCGAGAAGTTGCGCCGAAATACTATTTCCTGTCATCTAGGGAGCGAGCAAGTATTCAGGAGGTCGGTCAGTGCACAGAATACATGGTAATTTACTTCATATTTAAAATATTACCTACTATGTATTATTATCTGCATAACGTTTATGCCTACAGCGAATGTATCTTATCGTGCAACAGTGCTAGTGATGTAGTTCAGCTTGCTAGTAGCAGAATTCATGCATTGTCGCAAGGAGTTCAGCTAGTTTACTTTGCAACAGTGGCCAGAAACACTCGAAATACGAAACTCTTTTTTACCAATAAACATACTATCTATCTAACTCCTTGTCAGGGTTTGTTACGTCAACTTGATTGTAGTGTACGACTGTGCCGTACTGTACCAGTTCAACCTCCAACACCAAGCCATGTTTTGGTAACATTTCAGATAAAAACTGCATTTTAACATGTATATTTATGTATTCCTACGCACATGGGATGACGAGGGGGATTAAAATACCCAAATAATTCTGTAAACAGGACATGACATATGCTACTGTTGATCTCGCTGGTGTTTGCTCTTTGCACACTGGTGCAGCATTCTCTAGACGTGGTTAATCCTGTCCTGTCCAGGGGCCTCTTCGTACAGTAGTACACTCAACTTTGCACCAGCTTGGATAAGATAACATCCAACAGTCATGTGCCTCCAAACGACGGAGGTGATATTGTTAATACAAACAGCAGAGGATCATTTATCTGCAGGTAAGGGTGTCTTCTGGTATTGGTCAGACATTATTAGCTACAGTACTTACATATATTGAAAGTAGGATTTTGCCTGGTTTATTATTGAACTGACTGAAATGTGAGTGAATTATTGTCGTGTTGTGTTGGTTACACATCAGTCTGCAAGCAAATAAACTGTGAGAGACCTACCTGAACAGACCCTTGTGTTGCTGGGGCCATAGAGAAGAGGCCTTATTATTCTAAGTAAGTACATCTTTTAAGTATGTTGAATACATGGTTGGTTTTAGTGGAATAATGAAGCATACATTACTACACCAAAAAATGAGAGCAAAGCCCAATTGTTAATAGAATTCTGTTCTATGTTCTAGCCATTCTGTGACAGAATTCCCCACAGTAGTTTTGCGGAGCCAGCCTTTACTTAAGTAAAGTCTGTGAGACAGTGCTGGGTAACTGCACCCAGATCAGCCAACTTGTCAGGAGAGGTATTTTGATTGACATGCACAACAACCAACTACGTAACTTAATGACAAAGTCGGACGTTAAACTTATACAGAGGAATTTGTTGAGAAACTTACCACCACAACTCTAACTGTTTTCAGATATTGTTCTGTTAGATAAGTAGGCTTCTGTTAGTGCTTAAAATAAATGTAACCACTGAAAAAAGTAAATTAAGCAGGCTACTACCGATATCCAGATATATTTAGGTTGAATACCGAAACACAATTAATATTGGTATTTTCTATAAAGTGTCTTAAATGTTCAGCAGGAGAAAAAAACAAGATACCCGACAGAAATGTGAAAAAAAAGTGAATATATCTATATCGATATAAACTATATTGTCTAGTTTTATGTATCTTTTGAATCTACTTATCAATTTCGGAAAGCGCTGTCGAGCTTACAGGGGTCTATTATGCATCAGACGTTCAGCACAGAGTTGTTTATGTGTCATAGTGAGACCATCTCCTCCACAGTAACTTACCATGCTGTGTGCATGCTTGACATGTGGCTCTTTGGTGCCCTCAAGTGGTACACTTTGAGAAGCCCAAGCTGTGCTGGCTCTGGCCATCACCATTAATGCAGTAGCCTAACTCCACCTAACACAGATTTATGTTTCACCAGTGCTTGTTTTTCACACCAAAGGGGCACCAAATGTACATTTACCCCCCCCAAACCCCCTAAATTCCTAGCTTGACATGCCAGATGGATTATTAGACACAAGTCCATCTGGGGATCTGTTCGTCAAAACCGTTTGAAAAAGGGCGGGCACTTTAAAAAAAATACTCGGCAGTTGATTGGCTGTGTCTGTCACCGTTGTTTTCAAGCCACCTTCGCCGTCGGCACACCGAAGCCCCGCCCCTAGCTTTCAGTTCGATGCTGGTTGGTTAGATCAATTGCTACTCGGGATTCAGTCGCAAGGATTTCTTGACTTTACAGGCGATTCTCGGGTCCCGCTAGTCTTTCACACATTATGCCAAAGGCACCAGATGTACGTCCACCCCCCAAACCGCCCTCCCTCTCCTCTTCTCCCCAGGGCCATGGAGAAGATGGCCAGGGTCACCACGGCCCTGGGCGGAGGCGGTGGCGGAGGCGGGGGCGGCAGCGGCGGAGCCCCCGTCAGCGGGCGCACCATGTTCTGCCACCTGGACGCGCCGGCCAACGCCATCAGCGTGTGCCGCGACGCCACGCAGGTGGTGGTGGCGGGCCGCAACATCTTCAAGATCTACGCGCTGGAAGAGGAGCGCTTCGCCGAGAAGCTGAATCTGCGCGTGGGCCGCAAGCCGTCGCTCAACTTCAGCTGCGCCGACGTCATGTGGCACCAGGTGGAGGAAAGCCTGCTGGCCACGGCCGCCACCAACGGCGCCGTGGTGACGTGGAACCTGGGCAAGCCGTCGCGCAACAAGCAGGACCAGCTGTTCACTGAGCACAAGCGCACGGTCAACAAGGTGTGCTTCCACCCCACCGAGGTCTACATGCTGCTCAGCGGCTCGCAGGACGGATACATGAAGTGCTTCGACCTGCGCAAGAAGGAGTCGGTCAGCACCTTCTCAGGTAGGCGCATATACCAGAGAGATATGCCAGCATATACCAGATTGTTCTTCTCAGGGAGGAGCGTATACCAGAGACAATATGGCCGCTCATCTCAGGTAGGCACGTATACTAGAGACAATATGGCCGCTCTCAGGTAGGCGCATATACCATAGAGATATGCCAGCATATACCAGATTGTTCTTCTCAGGTAGGAGCGTATATCAGAGACAATATGGCTGCTCATCTAAGGTAGGCGCATATACCATAGAGATATGCCAGCATATACCAGATTGTTCTTCTCAGGTAGGCGCATATACCATAGAGATATGCCAGCATATACCAGATTGTTCTTCTCAGGTAGGAGCGTATACCAGAGACAATATGGCCGCTTATCTCAGGTAGGCGCATATACCATAGAGATATGCCAGCATATACCAGATCGTTCTTCTCAGGGAGGAGCGTATACCAGAGACAATATGGCCGCTCATCTCAGGTAGGCGCATATACCATAGAGATATGCCAGCATATACCAGATCGTTCAAATCAGGTAGGAGCGTATACCAGAGACAATATGGCTGCTCATCTCAGGTAGGAGCGTATTTGTCAACACGTTCTCAGGTAGGAGCATATACCAGAGACAATTATCTTGAGCAAACAGCATTCTGATATAACACCACGTCATCAGGGCTAAGTTTGTTATGAAGTCAGATGAAAAGTCCTCTTTAGTGTTTATTGTTGCAAAGCCTTCTCTGCGCCAAGCACAATTTCCCACCACCGGCCGTACCAGATCAAAGGGCCAACGGTCTTCTGTACCCAAAATTGATAACATTCTGTCTGGAGGGGTTCATTGGCATTCATAATTTCATGTTACGTTAGTTTCACATTCTGTCCGTGTGCCTTTTCAATAACGCGTTGCCGTATTGTTGTTTTATTACCCAACATGCATTGCGGCGGTGCCGACCCCGTTCCAGGTCAGTCTGAGAGCGTGCGGGACGTCCAGTTCAGCATGAAGGACTACTTCACATTTGCCGCCTCCTTTGAGAACGGCAACGTGCAGCTGTGGGACATCCGGCGACCGGACCGCTACGAGCGGATGTTCACCGCCCACACCGGCCCGGTGTTCTGCTGTGACTGGCACCCAGACGACAGGTGGGTGGTTTAATTGATTGATTGTTTAATTAATTAATTAATACTCCTGGTGGGAGTAGCCAGTAAGATGCTCCTTTACCGGACTACAACTTTATTTTCAGTGTTAATATTGGATTTATGTATTGAATGTTAATGTGGTTAACTTTAACATGAAGTAAGTTTTTTACGCTTTTTTACTTTTTCACGTTTTCACGTTTTAAGTTACTTTTTTAAGATCAGCAGAAAGAAGATCAGAATTTTAGTGACTTCTTTGTCAAGCTTAATAGAAGTTGGAAATATTATCAGACGACTATAATTCAGAATTATCACATATCCTCTGTAATCCCTAAAGTTATTTGGGAAATGGAGTGTAACGTTTCATGCTCATTTATGGTCCCATAAGGTCAGAATTTGTGATTTAAAAAATAAATACATAAAATGTAAAACATTTATAATTCTTTTTATGTGTATTAATATTTATTATATTATTTATTATATTATATATTGATTGGTGCTTATGAAAGTGTGTGTTGTCAGTTGGCTCACGTCAGGTGAGCTCACTCTTCTTCACACGGCCTAACCCTTCACGCTCCTCCTCAGGGGATGGCTGGCGACGGGCGGCCGGGACAAGATGGTCAAGGTGTGGGACATGACCACCAACCGGGCCAAGGAGATCTACTGCGTGCAGACCATTGCCTCGGTGGCCCGCGTCAAGTGGCGTCCGGAGAGCAGGTGGCACCTGGCCACGTGCTCCATGATGGTGGACCACAACATCTACGTGTGGGACGTGCGGCGGCCCTTCATCCCCTTCGCCACCTTCGAGGAGCACAAGGACGTGACCACGGGCATCGTGTGGCGCCACCAGCACGACCCCAACTTCCTGCTGTCGGGCAGCAAGGACAGCACGTTGTACCAGCACATGTTCCGGGACGCCAGCCGACCCGTGGACAAGGCCAACCCCGAGGGGCTCTGCTTCGGCCTGTTCGGGGACCTGGCCTTCGCCGCCAAGGAGAGCCTGATCGCCGGGGGCGGGGGTGGCGGCGGGGGGGACAGCGGCAGGAAGCCGTACCCCGGCGGCGACCGGCGTTACCCCATCTTCTTCCTGAAGAAGCCGGAGATGACGGAGCAGCTGGCCCACGTGTCCAGCGTGCTTAGCGTCTTCTCCACGGACCTGGAGACCAGCCGCATGGACTGGTTCGTCAAGACGGCGCGCCGCTACCTGCTCAGCGGGAAGCCGTTCGCCGAGCTGTGCGACCACAACGCCGCAGTGGCCAAGGAGCTCAAGAGACCTCAAGTAAGCCCGGTCGCCCACACGGCTAGCTTCAGGTTGTCTGTATGTCAACGTCCTTTTTATAAGAACGTTTGGCCATGTGGCAGCCATCTTGGTAAGATCAATATTTTTTATAAGAATGTTTAGCCATGCGGCAGCCATCTTTGTAAGGTCAAATACATTTTTTATAAGCAAGTCTGGCCATGCGGTAGCCATCTTGGTAAGGTCAGTATTTTTTATAAGCAAGTCTGGCCATGCGGCAGTCATCTCTGTAAGGGCAAATACATTTTTTTTATAAGCAGGTCTGGCCATGCGGCAGCCATCTTGGTAAAACCTCCGGCCAGTTGTTTCGGGCCCACTAAACCAATCTTAATGAATGGGGAGAGATCCATAACTGCACTTTCAATTGTCACTTGGACATAAAAACTGCATGTATACAATCTCAGAGTCAAATCTGATATAAATATTATTACCCTTTGCATTACACTTTGCATTACATTATATACTTTGTATTTTTATTGAATTATACAAGTGCCCTTACATCAGTGCAGCCACACGATTGGCTTAATGGATCAACCGGTCGGCTGTTATGAAGCATACAGTTTGGGGGGAGGTGCGCAATATGCGCATCCAACTGCCATCTTTTACGTTCAGGATTTCTCCCAGAGTTCTGTTTGGAAATGTTTCATGTGATCCGTCCCCTCTATAATGTCTCTGACTGTGTGTTGTTTACTATGACAAGCTGTCATGTGACACAGTGAACAACGCATCTCTATCGTGTGTTAAGGTGTCCACCACATGGACCATGCTGAGGATCATGTTCTCCGACCCGTCGAACCTCGCCACCTCCACCCCCAACATCAGCAAGCTGGGCACGCTGCCTCTGATGAACAGGTATGACATACGCGCGAGAGGTGCGCGCATGTGGGCGTGCGCACGGGGGCGCGCGCACGTGGGCGCGCTTTGAGTTTGCCGCGCACGCCCAAACGGTCTGAGGAGGCAGTTCCCTGCGAACACACACGAACGCTGGACTAAACTAACAACTTGAACGTTCACTGGCTAGAATCTTTAAGTTTACTGAAAACTCATCGCTTCAATTTGCCGAGTATGATTGATTTGTGTGTGCGTGTGTGTGCGTGTGTGTGCGTGCGTGTGTGCGTGTGTGTGTGCGTGCGTGTGCGTGTGTGTGCATGTGTGTGTGTGTGTGCGTGCGTCCCAGTTTCAGTATGAAGGACATGGGTACCGACAGCAGACTAGACCGCAGTAAGGGAGAGGGCAGGCAAGACAACCTCCACCTGGAGCCCGGAAGCGCCCACATGAGCAACAACGACGGTGAGGCCCGTCAGAAACACAACACGAAACCCTTTTATATCTCGAACACACCTTGTTTCAGCACATCATTCGTTGTTATGGAACAATGGACCCAGAAGACCTCGAGTGGTGGTTTCTGAAAACTTGTGTTGTGAACATCCCGTTGCTAACTTAGGCATGGTTTATGTATCTCTGCTCTCCCCACTGGTGTTAGTGATCACTCTCTCACACTCTTGTTCAGCCCATCTAATATGGATGTTTGTTTTTCCAGTGAGAGCCGTACTGAGGCAACAGCTTCTTAAAAACATATATAAAATAGATGAGCTTTAAGGGATGGGAGAGTAGGCTGAATGTGTCCTGCAGGCACCTGCCGACTGCTTTAAAGGCAAGGTCAGTCTTTGTTGGGAGCGCTTGCTAACTCTAGCTCAAATTAAGACTCCCTCTGAAGCCACACACACACACGTTGTTTGTGTCCCTATTCACGGAGCCAGGGCTGTGTTTAGAAGTACTAGATTATGTTTTCAGCACGTGCAGAAAACGGTAAGCTAGCAGAAGGCGAGGAGATATTTGGTGAATTTGACAAAAAAAGTGTATTACGTTCCAGTAATGTTCCAATCGCTGACTACACCTTTAACTATTATTGTTCCTGCAGACAATGAGGAGACGGAGGGCAGCGAGGGTCAGGCGGAGTACATGTTCGGCGATGCTGAGCTGGACGACGATGACCTCTACTCTGTGGAGCACGAGAACCAGACAGGTTTGGGCCACGTCGCCCCCCGGTGGCCGAATGACCTCTCGCACACATTTTGTCATTCTAGAAGCGCTTACCTCCCCACCCGCCTATAATTGCCCTGTCCTCCAATAACAGTTAGGCAAGTCTGGAACCTGTTATAGCCTGCTGTGCTATGTTTTGTCCAACCTAGTTACAGTAACTAAGGAGGGGCTTGAGATCGGCCAATTGTCCTCTCCAAGCAGAGCTGTGCCTCCTAAATCATTGACGTCAAAGTGCTTCCGTCCGAACCACTTTGGTCATAACGAATCGGCATCTTTCTTGCAGCTATACATAGTTTAGGTGTGATGTTAACTGCAATCGCCGTCAGTTCGTCCAATCCCCAACCAAGTCATTTAAAAGTGCCTGCCCTGTTACATAAAACCATATCATTACATCATTACTTTATGATAGTGAAAGCTCTCTCACAGTGGACTATGTGTGATTAGTCTTTTCCAATAAGGGACCTATGTATTGAATTTCAGAATGGCACATCTAAACTGGACTATATAATAATAATATTTGAATTATTTCATCCTTTAACATTGTTCCCACGTTAAGTCAAATTCCATGACTTCCAGTTTAAACATCTGAATGTCCATGACCTAGCCTATGATGAACAGAATAACAGTAAAATGGACAGCTGTCATGTAAACATTTAGACCATCAGTTTCAAGATTTGTTGAGACATCTAAACATTTATTACAAGATCCAGTATTATTTTGATAATAAGCAAAGGTTTTAAACACGCTGCAAACAAATTTCAAATATTAACAACATCCGCTCAACATCACTTTTCAGCGGAGGAGCAGGAGTACCTGCTGCCCCAAGAGGCCTTCCCGCTCCGCCACGAGATCCTGGACCACCCCTCGGCCCCCGAGCACCTGCAGCAGGAGCAGCACCGGGCCGACTCGCCGCACGCCAGCGGCAGCGAGGGGGAGGTGGCATCCGTCGCCACGGTGGTCGCGACGGCGGCGTGCCTGACGCCTGGGGAGACCTTCTCCCTCATGTCCATCTCCCAGCCGCTGTTCAGCCCCCGGCTGCCCGCCAGCTTCTTCTGTCCCGCCGTGCGCCAGATGCTGGGCTACTACGCCGAGCAAGGCGACGTGCAGATGGCTGTGTCCGTGCTGGTCGTCCTGGGCGACCGCATCCGCCGCGAGATCGATGACCTCACGCAGGTCAGTGGCTCTCGGGGGGGGGGGGGATTAGGAGATAGACAGACAGACAGACAGACAGACAGACAGACACACACACACAAACTGGGTACGAGATGAGTTTGTTTGTGGTTTTGTTTTCAAATGTTTAAACTTTAGATTTTTATTAATGATTGTGTTTTGCACAGACATTTCCAACATTCCCATTTTCTCTGTAAAAGTAATTGTTCCAGAATATACAGATCATGAAGTGTGTGTGTCAGTAGCATAGCTAGAAAAAAGACTGTGGGTGTGCCGCTGAAAAGCTTATGTGTGCCACATGATCGAACACCACTAGTCCATTCTTTGGTTATTTTAAACGTCAACGTACATTCATTACTTTTACTAGACGTATCAACTACATTTTTAATAAAAAGGCATGCGGTAGGCCCACATCATGTCAGCGAAGTTGTGAGTAGACTGCACTTTTAAATGTGGATATGGATGTTTGTAGATGTTGAAAATAAAACATAACTGGGCAATAATCTACACTAACAGAGCATACAAATGACAAAACTGAAATTTATTGACAACCTACCGGGCCCAAAAGTGATTGTCCGATAAAAAGTGATCACCGCATTTATTATAATCTAGGGCACAGAGCAGGAAAAACCTTTGCTGTTACCACTGACATAAAGGTAGGATTAGGCATATTTTCACGTTTTGACTGTCTATCTACCGCGTGATGCTCGCAGGGGCATGGATGGATGGATGATGTTGTTTTTGACTAAAGAAATGTTGAATTAACAATTGGGCTTTAATTAGTAATGAAAGCATAATAGCCTACATGTCACACAAAACCTTCTAGTAAGGCTGTAACAAAACATTAATTGTTTCTGCGTTCTATTTCCCAGCTGCCTCTTTGGGTGTCATAGACACACCCGTGGCTACGCCAGTGGTGTGTGTGTATAAATATCTATTTCTTCACACGATCCAGGAGCACTGGTACATGTCTTACATCGACCTGCTGCAGCGCTTCGAGCTGTGGAACGTGTCTAACGAGGTGATCAAGCTCAGCACCTGCAGCGCCATCACCTGTCTCAACCAGACCTCCACCACCCTCCACGTCAACTGCAGCAACTGCAAGCGGCCAATGAACAACAAGGGCTGGATATGTGACAGGTAAAGACATGCCTTCAAAAGGTATAGTTAGCGATTGCCAGCTAATTTCCACTTTTTGTCAATTTCGCCAAATACCTCCGCTAGGGCTGGGCGATATGGATCCAAAATCATCAAATGTTCAGAAGGAGAAAAACCAAAAATGTGATTTTATTTTATTTTTAGAGATTTATTTGAAGTTGTACATGGTTAAATTCATAGCAGAGGGGTTGTGAATATTGCAGCGATAATGACACATTTGTGATTACAGGGTACTTTGTAATACTATGTGGCTACTTATAACTATATCGATATAAATTATATTGTCTAATTTTATATCTCTTTTGAAAATAAACCGATATAAATTAAATATCTCACAGCCCTAATCTCCAGATTCTGCTATTTTACCTCTAAATACACAGCCGTAAATTGGAACACATCTTTAAAAATGAACCCCCGGTGACATCCCCCTTCCTCACCACCAGGTGTCACCAGTGTGCCAGTGTGTGCGCTGTCTGCCACCACGTGGTCAAAGGGCTGTTTGTGTGGTGCCAAGGATGCAGCCACGGTGGGCATCTGGAGCACATGATGAACTGGCTGAAGAGCAGCTCCCATTGTCCGGCGGGCTGCGGACACCAGTGTGAATACACTTGAACCCACCCCCCCCACACACACACACACCCACCAACTTCCAGGACAGAACAGTTGGCAGCCTATCAGATCCAAGATGGGACTACAGAATTGTTTTTCATGACTCCTGCCTTCCCAAAAAGCCCCCTTTCATTTAGATTCAAGTGCACATACTTGCCTTTAAGTTGCCTTTCTTTTAGGTGTGTCACGTACGGACATTTGATACTCGAGTTTTACCCCCATTATTTGTGTTGTTTTTAAACATCAATACTGTTTGCTGATCCTAAAGGGATTGTTTTATGTATATAAATAATGCTAAGGCATTTTTGGATGATGACCGTGTAGATAATGTAAAGTGTAGTTTATTTACGACCACTGAGATTTTCCTCTTATGGTCAGCACTTATAAAAAGCAATAAATAATAAACATTTCAACATGTCTGTATCATGTCCTTCACTCGCACCCAAATGTTGTTATAGTTCATTTTGGAGCTCCAGAAGTCGGGCTTTTAATGGCTCATAACTTCCCGACATTAAGTCAAAATAGTCGGAGTTATAGTTCACTTTGTAGATCCAGAAGTCGGGCTTT
>JAODOY010046759.1:0-19292 GCA_025399855.1 Forbesichthys papilliferus | reverse complement strand
TATATATTATAAATGTATTATTATGACTTGAGCATTAAACACAAGTTATTGATTCAAAATTATTGTACAATTAGCAACATCTTGTGAATAGGCTACTGTAAATGACAGATAAATGTAATATTGACACATAATGCACAGTGTGTTATGAACCAGTCAAATAGAAAATGTTAAACTGTGCAAATCGTTCCTTTATATTCAACTCTATACAATCTCATTCATTTATATCATGTTCCATTTTGTTATGATCTCTTCACCAGTAAACACAACATCAATATGTATGCAGTTCAGCATTCCCTGCCAGAAATAAATAAATACAGTTATTCTACTCTGTTCCCCAAACATCATTCCCTCTAAGGGCCAATTGAATGGTTTGCTGTATTACACTGACAGTATAAAACACAAACTCTGCCTCTGCGGTGCATACTGCACCTCGACAGTCTCATATGTTGAGGGTCCAGCCACCACCAACACACACACACACAAATGAATGCAAACAAACCGTGAGACCTTCTACACTAAACCACACAAGTAAAAGATTGGTAGAGATTGGTAAGATACAATATTTGGCCTATAATACGAAGGGAGGCAACTGGCTTATCCTGGTAACTTCTGGAGTAACTTTTATGATGTTGGGTGTAACTTGCTGAGTAACCCATGCTACGAAAGGTGGAGAGGTTTTGCATGAGGTACAGTATGTTGTCATGGCAATTTACAGTGCATCTCTAAACTGCTCCGAGCAGTATATCTTCGTGGTTAACTAATATTTAGATCGTTTTGTTTATTTTTTCGCAGAAAAATATAAAATAGATAATATAAACAGTATAAAAAAATATTGATCACAGCAACATACCACAACCTCAGTATGTAGCTACAGTATTATGCATATTTGGATTAGGTAAACACACATAATGTTGTCCTAGAAATGCACATTCGTGCAGCAAATGATGGGTGAATAAGGACTTGAACAGCAAAATGTCAGTTGAAAACTTTTAAGCATTCTCGTGAGTCATGCTAACTGAAACGAGCTTAACTTTGAAATTGATCTGTTTCACAATTTAGCAAGCAAAGCCCAGTCAACAAATCAATAGCATTGCTAATACATGCTAATAAGATCACCTGTCAAACATACCAATTATTGTGTGAGCTACAGATGTCTTGGCAGGGCTAGTTATGCCATTATGCCTAAGTAATAATAATTAATATGATTTTTATGCATCTCTCATTCTAGGGCTACAGAAATACTACTAAATGCCACGTCCCTAACTGTTGGGGAGTGGGGAGAGGGTCAGGAAAGTCTAATGGTCTGGGTGTTTGATGCCTGGTCAAAATGCTTTGGGCGTGAGCCCCCTGAGTAACCCAGCCTGAGTAGCCTACGATACCTAACCCTTACTTATGCCGACAAATATGGAATATTGTAGTCATTGTACACAGTCGATTTGGATAAAAGCGCCAGCTCAATTACCAAATTTAAATTGTCGCGTTTCGTTCGGTGAGCTAGAGTCTTCTGTTGGAGTTCACAAGTGTCGCTTAAATGTCAAATGGAACTACTGTACACTGGTGATTCTTGCGGTATGTGTCGAGTAGCACTGTACCTGTACGGTCGACTGTTAAAAGGTCTCTCCATGTCTATCAAGAGATCATTCAAACGCACACCCTTACAGTCACATTCCCACTACATTCAAAGGTTGTGGTTGAAACAAATGTTGGGATTCAACCCCCCCCCCCGCCAAAATCTCTGTTCTCCATCTCTGTTCTCTCCTCTTCCCCCTGGAGACAATCCACTTCTCTCCTATTCCCAACCACCCCATATCTCCATCTCCAGCCTCAGCAGACAAGGTTTCTGTGACAGTTATCTAGATGAAAACAGCTCAGAAATTGTTTTTTTTAATTTGCAAAACCCTGGAGTATAATTCAGCCTGTCTCACAAGATATTACATATACATGAATACAAGAGTAGCCTTCAAACCATCGTAGATGTTGCATCTCATCACAGATGGCTGGCTTTCATTTGACGTGGGTATCATCTTTCTACTTTGTCCTTTCAACCACTTTCCACTTTTAAACACACACACACACACACACACACACACAGACGCACACATGCGCACGCACACACCCCGTTTCTATATCTGTATATTACCATCTTGTCACTATGGTGACTTAATGGAATCACCTGCCATACATGAGATAATGAATGTTGGTTTGCTGCTGCAATATTTTCATTGACAAACCTAAGCTGGCATCTTAGAACCTTGGAGAACTTTGACAGATAGAGTATAAGCAGCAGTCCTTGTCCCATTTAACCAATCGAATGTAAATGTATCTTGAACCAATCATAATAGCGCATTTGCAAGGTTGTTGCAGGCTTCCTGAGCACATTTCATCATAAGTGCTAAGAATTATTTCTTCTACCCTGTAATATTAAAAATACACTGACTGTACACATTTATCTTTTCACAAACATCATACAGTAACCAAACGTTGAGTGAATCCATGCATACAATATGAGAATAGATGAGGAGGTACAGAACTTTCTCGATTAGAAAACAGGTGAACTTCTGTTTTTGTGGAAACTATCTAGAAAACTACTACTACTACACTAGCAAGAACTAAAGCCCTCCGAGTGAACTGTTTCTCAATTCTTCCCTCACACTCTGCCCCTGTAGATGTTTTCACAGCGTGAGCCTTGCCTGAGAAGTGCGTTTTTCAATCTGTTTAAACTGACTGTGTGAAATTATGCATTGTGATGGATTCATATGCTATGAAATGTGACAGCTCGGCTTATCTGCAAACTACAGTACGTCTGATATCGGGATAGGCGGTCTCTCTCTCTCTCTCATTTAGTTAATTTCCTTTTTTTCTTCATTTATTTACTGCTAGTGGAGTTTGGTTGCTTTATTTATTAATGCAGCTACAGTATGACATACTGTGTGTGTTACCATGTGGGTATTATTATTTATTAGTATTACGCCTTATTTACAAATGTGCAAATAATGCCAAATGGTTATGCAGCATAAAATACAGTAGCCTATAATATTCACTGGAAATAAATATATAAATTCATATAAACAAAGATTTTTTTTTACCCGAAGATAAAAATAGTATAAATGTCATAATTTAGTTCAAACAATGCTGGCTTCCATAAATTACCTCATATTAATCAAGTTATACACACTTGTTTGGACATGATGATCTAATGTAAATTATATTTTTTATTTATCATTCATAACCAAATTGAGAATTGCACAATTAAAAAGAATACTGCACTGAAAATAATGAATGAATATGTTTTGTACAGTTTAAAATCTTTTTTTTTGGTTCAACTTACATTACCTGCTCACTATGCCATGTGTTTGCCACCATTTTTCCAGTCAACAGTTGCAAACTGTTGCAACATAGATGCATCAGTTTGCATCTATATTATTGTCTCCATATGTCTATCATAGAGCATCTATCAAATCAACTATACATTTCCCATTTTCAATCATCCCAATGCAGAATCATTGCCCATGTATTATAACTGAAAAAAGGCATATGGCCTCTAAAAATCCAGGCATGTGTTTTTAAAGTACAGCGCTACAGTAGATTATATACTTACTAGTGACATAATAACATAATTACATAACCACTATACATATTACATGGTATGTGTTTGCTGCGCTGTCTGTCTACGTTGGTTTTAGTAACTTCCATTCCTCCATGGCAGTTTCTATTAACAGTAGACTATTTCCATATCTTAAATTAGGGATGGCACTGATGTCTCCACGGTGACCTAGTGTTGCGTCTGATTGGCCAGCTGTGTGAACATGTGACCACAGTCGACGTGAGCTGGAGTGGAGCAACAGACACAAGAGTGACAGCTCTGGCCAACAGCTGCACTGGGCAAGTCGCATGCAATGAAGGCCAATCAGAACTAGGGATAGCACCGATACGATACTGAGATCGGAAATTGGCCCCAATAATGACTTCAATAGCTGGATTGGTATCGGTGACAATTGGACAGTTGTTACCGATCCATGGGGCTAAAATAATTAAGTTAATTTACACGTGTAGGTCTACTGTCAAGCATCAGCCATGTCTAACCTACACAGGCCACACTATCAACAGCAGGTTTCTAAAATGCAAGTCCTAAAATAGAGATTAGCTGTCATTTACTTTTCTGATTTAATTTAACACTGGAATCGGATCGGTACTAGGTATCAGCCAATACCAAAAGTGCCGTTATCTGTATCGGTATCGGGACTGAAACAACTGGATCGTGCCATCCACATTTTAAAGCACACAATATCCTATTTTAAGCAGAAATTGGCTTGGCGCTGACGTGCAAAACAATATGATGACATGATGAAGCAAACATCTTAGCCTACTAGCTCACAATGCTTAAACATATTCTATCAAGTCATATACCATTCTGTTCACTGACAAGGCCCAGAAGAGCATTACCTCCCAGCGTAGACACATACAACCAGGCAGCCTTATGCTAACTTGATGGGGATACCCCGGAAACCTTAAATTATTTCTCAGAAGCAGCTGTAGTAATTCTCCGAAACCACACTGACAGAAACACGCAGCACAGCACACACACACACACGCACAGACTATGGATACATCTATAGTCCTTCCACCATCTGCCCAGATACTGGTACTGCATGCTAAAATGTGAACCCCAAATAAGTAACATCTCTTTTAAGCATAAACACTGGTCTATGCTCATATAACAAAACGGGATTGAGAATGAATTTGCCTAACTGACTGTCAAAATGACAACATATCAAGTTCAAATCACTGGCAGACACCTTAGGCGCACCAGAACATCAGGGAAAACTGAAAGCTCAAGGGGTTAGTTGAGAAATTAAAAAGTTTAATGCCCATATAATGACAGTAGAAGTTGCCATATTTTAGCAGTAGCTTAACTATACTTCACATGGGAATACCCCAGGCTGCATTCGCAAGAGAAACTAAAAGCATTTTCACTTAATTCCTATGTATAAAAACATTTCCAATTGACCCTGATATGTGACTTTTATTGAAATTATAATATAAGGTTCTAATTATATATATCACAATTCATAATTTATTTGTTCAAAATACCTTGGATTGTGTGGCATTGTAGCCTATCCATCTGATCCCATTTTTAATCATATTAGTGATCTATTATTTAAAAAATGTTAAATTAATTCTGACAGATATCAGTAACTACTGTATGTGCGCAGATATTTGACATTGCTACCTTAGTTAGTGTCTATTCTATTGTCTCACTTTGCTTCCACAAAAATATTCCCCACTCCACACCACTGCAGATCAAAAGGTTACACCTCCGCTTATTTGGAACCGTAGCTCACATTTGCTTTTGTTCTGCCTTTTCCTCACATAAACGCATTTGTACAGCTCTTTACATTTTCACCAGAGGAAACGAAGCCCTATTACACAACCCTCCCCCTAGTATACATGGGCTTGCACGTATACTATGCAAGCACACACTGGACACAACATAGCACCGCTGATTTAACCTTCGCACACACCGCCTATTTGGTTTTGACTGGCATAATGTGCCGGGGTTAGACGGCTCTCCGGACTGCATAACCCTCGGCAACTACACTGAGATAGAAAAGTAAGACTGTCTGTTCCAATTTCCTGCTTGTGTGCTGAGCGGCATGGCCAGACAAGATGGCCTGCGAGCATCCACAAGTGCGATTTCCCAGGGATAGAAATCTGCCTGCCTAGATCTAACAAGTACTGTACATCCACTCCACTCCACACACACACACACAAACAGGCACACACACGCGCGCACACACACACAGGATTTGTAGTATTGCAGTTTTGCAGTTTAATAAATCAATTTAAAATATCTTCCAGTTCCACAATTCAAGGTCTTGAGCATTGTTGGTTTGGCTGGTTTGATTTCACAAGGCAGTGATGGAAGATGACTGAGCAGTGTTCAAGCGATCATGAAAGATATAGCCTAATATACAGTAGGTGCCCACTGCTCATCTCCATACCTATGGGAGTCACATTGACAAAATGTTTTGGCTTGGATCACATCACTGTTTACTTTTGAGTCATCATTCATGCAGATTATTGTACAGATTTGCGGGCAGTGCAAAGCATGGCAAATAAATAAATGCACTCAGAGTGTGCTCTGCATGCAATGCACACTAGACTTAACACGCCCTCTCATGTGTTTTTTTTTTGCAATGTGTACGTCCCAGATTGATTAATTGCCATTATACTACATGCCCTGTTGTCTGTATCTATTCAATAGAGATCTAGGAAGTTATTACTTTAAAAAGTAACTAAAAACACTAAAGCACTAAAAACGGTATTTTTATGTATTATGATGGCTAAACTTTAATTGAAGGTATAGTCAGTAATTCTGGAGAAAGCTGGTTGATATTTGGACTCAATCAAAACAATAACATCTCCTGCTTCAATGCCATGGTTAAAATGCATACGGAACTGTACGGATCACGGATCAACTACAGTGCATTACACCCCTACTGGAAGTCACCAGAAACCCCGGCTTAGCCAGGAAATAACAGAAGAAGCTACAAGTAAGCTGTAAAGCGATGCACTCATACAAGGCTCAACGTATACAGTACATGCACGAACATATATATTCGCACTAGTGTTGGGCCGATACGAAGCCGTCGTCCATCGCCGATAGCTGACATGCAGGATGTTGAGCATGCACAGTGATAAAAAAATGATCTTGTCAAAAAGTGGCAAAGCAGCATTCAAAGTTATGAACATCTACTGAAACAGCTGCGTAAAAAGTGTTCAGTTAAAGGCTCAACGAATTGTTATGATAATCATGACTCTCTCTCTCTCTGACACATTTGGAGTATATAAGTATTAGTACGTAGTATACTGTATCATGCCCTGGCTGTAAATAATATGCGTAATGTATCTATCACACCTCTCTCTTAGCCTACACCTGGCAATGCAATCAATTAACTGTATTATTAACATAATGCTAACAGCAAAAACTAAACAAAATAATGTACTGCATGTGCTCACTCGCTTTGCTGTAGCCTACCGTGATGGTTGTTTGCTGGCTGTTTTGTGAGGGCCAGTTGCGCATTATGGCAATTCCGCAGAAGTGGCGGTGCTCTTTCATTAGGTAGGCTATAAACTCCAAGTATGCTACCGCCAGATAGCCAAAGTGGTACGTTTCACTTACTATGGGTTTACCGATGCTGCCAGGTGAGTAGGGGAGGGTGGGCATACATA
Source organism: Forbesichthys papilliferus (assembly GCA_025399855.1). Classification (NCBI taxonomy): domain Eukaryota; kingdom Metazoa; phylum Chordata; class Actinopteri; order Percopsiformes; family Amblyopsidae; genus Forbesichthys; species Forbesichthys papilliferus. The sequence continues at coordinate 12,059 of JAODOY010046759.1, read as the reverse complement.
TATACTGTATGACTACAGTAGCCTAATTGATTAATTATTACAACATAGTCAATTTATAAGTATAGTCATAATTTTTTGTTAAAATCTAAATTATTTAGGATAAGGAAATGTTTATAAAAATGTATACGTCCACGAGTCGGCTCCCCCCCACATCCACGAAAATGGCTTCGTCTATCACGATGTTTCAGTGTAGACACTAGACATAATCCGATGCCAATTTGGTAGACATTGCCCAACCATATTTCACACAAAGGCTGCCTGCTCTTGGCAGTAAGCAAATTATTTTCCTTCACGTACATAACGAAATTGTAGTAATCAATGGTAAGTGCATTACACTAATAGCCTAAATATAACCGAACGAATCATATTGATTCTGCCCTTGATAAATTCATAACAAAATGGCGACATTTGCCATTGGACTGATCTACCCCTGACCAGAATTAAGGTCAACTACCTGTGCACAAACGTAATTCAACCCCTGCATTTCAACACACACCATGATCTTCCTGTGCTCTGTGTCAGGCAACTGATACAGGATTGCAATTCAAATTCTGGGGTAACTATAAATATTTCACTATACTGTGGCTAAAAATATACAAATATGTCAATACTGGTCCATTAACAAGGACAATAGTGCATAATATATGCACATGCAAACTACTACACTTTTGAGACCTTCCATACAAAGTCAGCAGTCTCAACTGTTGATGAGTTTTGAGTTATTAACGCAAAATTAAAAGTTTTGATGTTTGGAGTCAAAATGCTATAGATGCATAATACAGATCATTGGAAATGATGCAACCAAAAATAACAATATCCACACGATTAATGCCGGAACCTGAAAGCTAAAGAGGATTTACAGATGACCCTTTTAAAGATTTAGCTACATGGCCTGCTCTGGGCCGCAGTGTAATTGAATAGGACTTTTGGCATAAGGATTACCAGTGCCCAGTATTAATTCTTTTGATTTAATACCTCTAAGAAAAAAAATTTGTCAGTGAAGAAAAACAAAGGAATGTTAAAGCAGTATATCAGCAGTAAAGCAGTGTTCCACTTGAGTGCCTAAGAAGTCTTGAGAAAAAAAATCAAGCAAGTCAAATTATATACTGAAAATACAGTAAGAACAACTAATTCTATTGAATGGACTGCATATGTTTGGTGTAGAAAAGTTCAGTCTAATAACCCTATGGTACGAACCAGCTCGTGATTACACATACAGCCTTTGAAGTGTTTTTTTTTCTACTTTTAAATTAAATACATACATATGAATACACATGTGTTTAAGGACAATCCAATCCCTGTATGTCTAAAGCAAGAGCTATGTTCGGATTCTCGGCAGTAAGTCGGACTCATTTCAGGTGGGGGTTGGTCTCCACCAGGGCTGCGCTTTATCACCAATCCTGTTTGTGATATTTATGGACAGGATATCAAGACATAGTCACGGTGGGGACGGGTTGCGGTTCAGTGGCCTGGCGATCTGCTTTTTTCAGATGATGTGGTCCTGATGGCATCATCGGTCTGTGACCTCCAGCACTCACTAGATTGGTTCGCAGCCGAGTGTGAAGCGGCTAAAATTAGGATTAGCATGGTTAAATCTGAGGCTATGGTTCTCAGCAGGAAACCGATGGAGTGCCTACTCCGGATAGGGAAATGAGTCCTTACCCCAGATGAAGGAGTTCGAGTACCTCTGGGTCTTTTTCGCGAGTGAGGGGACATTGGAGCGGGAGATTGACTGGAGAATCAGAACAGCGGGAGCGGTATTGCTATCACTTTACCGCACCAATGTGACGAAAACAGAGCTGAGCAATGTTCAATCCTACCCTCACCTATGGTCAGGTTAGACATGGCTGATGCTTGACAGTAGACATATGCGGGTAAATTAATTGAATTGGATTAGCCCCATAGATAGGTTACAACTGTCCAATTGTCACCAATTTGATCCAGCTATTTTAGTCAGTATCAGACCGATTTCTGATCTCAGAATCGTAGCCATCCCTTATTGATATGTGATCTGCAATCATGTTAGGCTCACTGATGCAGGTTGTATGGTTGTAAAGAAATGCATTCTCCTTTTAACGCCATTCAAATGTTGTTGCTGTTAACACATGCTTTGTTATACCGCTATTGCAAGATAGGCGCCTCGCGGCATCAAGCTGTAGTTACTCTGGGTAGGTTCTTGATTTAAACAAGTTTGCAACTCTATTTATTCAATATTTAACATGGAAAGCGCTAGAACCCACACACACTGTATGGCAGCACTGCTCTCCAAGACAGCAGCATAAATGTCCCAATGCACTCCCACACTTTTAATTTACAATATAATTCACAATGTAATTCATGCCACATACAGCACAGATGTTTTCATGAGCCCAGTCAACAAGTTTAACTAGGAGTTTTTTCTAGTTCTAGTTGTGTTCTAGGGTTTTCTGTTCAGTGTCAGATTCATGAAGACGTTGCATTTAAAAACAGGAGCATGATTTCTGTTGTTCAACATTGATGTGCCAGTCCTGTCAGGAAGACAGGAACCATCATGTTTTGTTACCTTCATGTAAAGACTGCAACGCGTTGATGAAGGAAACAAAGAATTGAGAGAAAATCGTGAATTCAAAGCAAGAAAATTGTGATTCTCAATTTATCTAGAATCATGCAGCCTTATATCCCATCCCTGATTATTTTCTGTAGGACATAATTAAAATTAGCTAGTTTCCCCAAATCCATGATCCATACCTAAGTTACTCGGAACACCCATTACGAACATGAAAACATTATGTAGATGTACATTATCTACAGTCTGAGAACTGATTTTATTGATTTTGTTTGCTTGTATCCATGCAGGTATCTGTCAAGCCACTACTACTGTAAGAAGAACTTAACATGACGTTTTATTATAAAAGCGTAAACGCATAGTTTAAAGATGAGTCCATCATTATTTATGGCTTAATAGTTACACATACTTAGACATAGTTCATCATCTACAAGCTGAATGGGCTGTGGAATTGCAGCCATGTAGTTTGTTGTGCTCAGAACATTTATTTTGAAATACCGTTTCCATCACCATGTGTTGCATCTTCCTATTTATCTATAAGCCAAAGCATCGCCCTCTGCCAAACAAAACAACCCGCAAGGAAACAGCAAAAGATGTCGCCCCAGGAACAGCCGGTGTTCCAGGCAGAGCTGTTGGAGTGGGCTCAACTGTGGGAAGATCAGAAAAACAACCAACTGAAGTGGAGGACACTTATCACTGACCTATGCTCCCTAGAGGAGCAAAGGGCTTGAGAAGACAGCAAACTAATAATGGCAAAAAAAGCGTAAAGTATTACAAATCTTGGTCCTCCCAAGCACAAAATTATATTCCACCGTTTCTCACCAGCGTATACCTGGTGGGAAATGGTAGGAAGCGTCGCTGTGCCTCCTCACCATTGCCAAAACTACAGTATGCCTGCAATGATATAGTAAATACAATAAAATAACATTAAATAAATGAATACAAAATAATTAAATGAATGAAAATATCTGCTAACAGTCAGAAGGCAATGAAAAACCAACACCGGTCGGCTGTTGAGAGGAAGGGGAGAGAAGTACAGAGGAACCAATGAGAGGGCAAAGCAGATGGATGGGGTGAGAGAAAGAAGTGTACCGAGAGACACAGAGAGCTTCCAGAGGGCAGTCCGGAGCTAGACAGGTTCTAATGATGCCGTCTCAATAACAGACTATGTTGTGCAAGCAGCACTTGCTGTGCTTCAGTCCATTCTAAAGTAAGATGTTTCGGGGGCCGCGGTCACCTGAGAATTGTGTTGTGTGGTACTGAGTTTGTGCTCTTCAGAAAATGCTAAAAAAACAATTAGGCTACTAGAAACAGCCATGTATTGCCAGGGTTTTATCTCGTCCTTCTAAATACAGTGCCAAGTGTATGTAGGTGTATAGTAGAGATCATTTTGGATAATATTGGACTATTCCACTGAAGCATTAAAAGGCGTGTAAAAATGGCAGCCATTCGTGTCAATGAAAATGATCGCCCCAGCAAATACACTGGCAAGCGCTTCTATTGACATATGTGCATTCAGACCGTGGTCTTGACCAGATCATGTGCTTAACCTATTAGCACTTCTGTTCCTCAAGCATTTACCTGAGGAATAGCCCTTTAATTTGCAGGTCTTTTCATTTCACATATTTTACTATGAATTGAGCAACATGTACTTCCATTGGATGAGTTTACCTGTTGGTGCTATCAGAAGATGCCATTATGAGCCCCTATAAAAATTGTATACCTTTCAAGCTTAAGTCCTTTGCCTCTGATCACATATTCTAAACACAGTTTGATTGTGTGTTTTATTCAGCCACAAAGGCTACCATTTCTTTGCTATAACAACACAGTATCACACTAACCCAACAATCATGACCTGTATAGGCATGGTTCGTTACAACATAAGGTATCGTATACATGCCGTTTCATATGGGGGAAAGTGAACAATTAAGATTTCAACCACACAGCATAGTGGTTAGCATAAGGTTAATAGTACCCGTTTATTTAAGAGTATGCAAATACATTTGCTGTACTGCTGCTACAGAGGATAGAAGCACGACAGTGAAACTGTTGTCAAATAATATTGCCCTCCCTCCACTGGTCACCCCTGTAAAAGACTATATACACAGCATGTGCAATGTACTGTGTAAACCTGTGCCACAACTGAGCAAACTAACATCAACATTAGCAGACATACGGCATAGCAATCTGCATTACGTACACCATACACCAGCCTAATCAGTGGTAATGGTGGTGCCAGGCCACCTCGTGTTCACTCTGCCATATGTGGTTCATATCATGGATGACCTCTAAACAGAATTCAACAGCATTAGCCCCCCCCCTCCCCTTGCTTGACTGCTGAGTGTCCAGCTCTGCTCTCTCTCCTCCCTAAAGCTATGGGTGTTAAAAACTAGCCTGGCTCCAACTGACAATTGCTTTCAGCTCAATTTTCTTCCCTGCGATTACAGTCTGTTCGCATTAGCGTTTTCACAGCCACCCTGCTGGCGGACCAACCAGGGTGGGTTTGTGGGATGACGTTGGAGTCAAGCGTGTTTCGAAATAGTGATTGAGCTAGATGAGGCGTTTCAGTTGTAGCAACGGTGATTGGTTAAACGCTGGCCAATATTATGTTCAAAATGAGGTCTACAACCAGTAAAAGGCAACGACAGTTAACACTTCCCAATGGAGCATGGCCAGCCCATGTTCACAAAATGATGAGTCTGGTTACACCAGGCTAGTAAAAAACACCAGCGAGAGATCATTTCTCGGGTTTCCTTTAAAGTGCAACTGCACTCTAAAATGTGTTTTTTGAGCTGTATATTAAACATGTTAGAGTAGTAGGATTGAACAGTGATGAGATAAAGCAATGCTGGTGTCAATATTGACAAAATTACCAGTTTTACAAAAATCTGGATGTTATGGGCTGGAAACAGAACTATATGTCATATCGGTTAGATCACAGCAGGACCTGCCAGGTTTTCATCCGTACACTCCGTCAGCTCAAACATCAAATTAAAATGTTAACGTTATTGTTAACGTTAACATCTCAGCCCCTCTCCTCCCCTCACTCAGCTCCTTGACGCATTTTCAAAAGTTGTTTAGTGGGTGGAGTCAAGCTCAGCGCTGGGGTGCAGTTACACTTTAAATCATCTCAAATATTTCAACCAATAAGCACGTTCTCAGGGAACGCTTATGCTCCCGTATGCATATTCAGCAACGCCAACACATGGCTTGTTGAAAAGCTCTTGTGTTAAAGGGCAACACTGACACAGTCCACTTCAGTGAGAACACCATGCAGGCCACTCCAACCATAACTAACATACCAAAGGGCATGGCCTAACTCCATCATGCAGGATAACAGAGGTTACCACCACCTGTAATCTTGGCTCTCTGGAGCTTCGCTAACCGCACTGGCCTAGGTGCACTTTGCAGGAGACAGATTCAAGTTAATGTTAACGACGAGCCCAGCGGGCTTTCAACATGACATCACGTGTCAGTCATGCAAACACATTAGGATAGCGTTCATAGCGAGGCGTTCCATTGTGTATCTATATTTACTTACAACAGCATAGTAAACACCGGGGAAACGGAGGGGGTATTCCCGTGTAAGGGGCGGAGTGATGAAAAGAGTAAGATGTAGAAGGGGAGGGCTGGAGAAGAGTAATGAGGTGAGATGAAAAGGGGTACAAGGGAAGAAAGTGGATGTGAAAAGGAACGAGAGAAAGAGAGAGCGAGCGGGGGAGACAGGTTGAGAGATACAGAGAGAGAGGAGTGGATGAGAGGGAATAATATGTTAAATGTGAGAATGGTACAGATGAAACGGGGGAATAAATCAGGAGAAGTGACATACCGGTAGAGAGAGAGAGAGAGAGAGAGAGAGAGAGAGAGAGAGAACAAAAGGGAAAAGAAAGTTTGACTGACAGTGAGCACAGATAAAAATCTATAGTAATTCACTTGGGAAAGGGTCAGAAGAAATGAAACGAAGACACGCGCAGGTGCACACAGATGGCACACACTCCAAGGCCCGGGTTCAGACGCAGGAACCCTGCATGCCACATACACACATGCCTAGCGCAGAGATACACGTGAGAAGAGTGCGGCCGCAATTAACAATTGATCTCCAATAGGAAAGTCGATTCACAATGCGTGGATTCTTCCCAGTGAAAGAGAGCACAGGTCTGCAGGTCCGTGTGGGTGGAAAGATGACTTTAACCCATCCCACAATAATAGCACTAAGATATCAACACCTGAGAAGAGACGAAATGCAATGCAACCAGACCAGTCACAACTAGTGTTGCACGGTACACTGTTACTAGAAAGTGACCGCGATACCCTACCGTTAAAAACGGCACGATACCCAATATTTTAAGTACCGGTGTTAAGAGTGTTAATAAGCGCCGTAGTTCCTGTATGCATATCACTGACTCCACTGTCTGCGCATGCAGTTTTCTTTTCTCATGTACAGCATCTCAGTGTCAGCATTCTCTTCATTTTTGCAAAACAATAGGCATGGCTGCAAGGGCAATGATGAAACCATGTCTAATTTGGATTCATCTTTGAGCTCACTTAGCAATGTGTAGCAAACGCAACGTTCGCACTGAGAACGTGTATGCATGTCTATTCTTGTCAATTATTTATAATTTATATATATTTTATAGTATCGTGAACCGAAATATTGTGCTACTCAGGTGTTTCGGTATTTCTTACACCCCTAGTCACACCTGCATCCTCATCTCCTCTCCATCACCCACTGTTCAATGACTCATTTAATAAGAAGCCGGACCACGCTAGGCTATAAAGGGAATACTCCTGGTTATAAAAGGGAGACTTTATGTGCCTCTGTGTGCATGTGTATACTGACCAGCCATGCACTCTGCACTTAGATAGTACATATTTCGATGCACAGTATAATGTACAGTAAATACATCCATTCTTTCCATTTTAATTAACCCAAGAGTTTATATGTCTTCACCATACAGTACAATGAAAATAGTATAAAAAAATAATTTAAAAAATAATAAAAAAACACCATTACCATTTCACGTGCACACACGTGCGCACACACACACACACACACACACACACGTTCTAACATTGGTTATACATGTACTTTAAAGATAATATGGATAAGACAGCATTAATTAGACAGATGTCTTAAAAAAATTGGATGTACACACAACAAAGCAGGCGAGATTTGTGTTTTGCCAAACAACATAGTGCGAGTGTGTGTGTGTGTGTGTGTGCGTGTGTGTGCATGCAAAAGCAGAACAATTACACAGGGACCAGGGCTGTGTTATAAAGGTAGACCAGACCATCTGGCCCGTTCAGCTTCAAGAAGCCTGTCTTTTGGCTGCAGACAGTCCTGGATTGGCGATCATGCGTTTTCTCCAAGCCAACCCGTCAGTCCGCCTCAGTCTCTCAAACACACACACGCGCACACACGTATTTTGCGTTTCATTTACTCTACGTCTCTAGCCCTTATCCAGCCCGGGCCTGGTTAGGAGTTCTGCATCAGTGCCTGGGTACAGCCATGTGTCAGCTCCACAGCCAGATTCACATTTACGTCTGATAATACAGACTGTGCCTCTCACAGACACACACTGTATTGTTTGCATGGCTGAGAGTTGAATTAACGCACAGACCTCAGACCAAAACACAAAGACCATGTGTCTGCATGGACATGTGTTTTTTATAACAAACTGTATGAAGGGTTACTTTATTCATTTTTAATACCTTAATTTAAACAGGAATTGACCAATTGAGATTAAAAATCTATTTTACAAGAGTGTCCTGGCTAAAGCGGGCAGCAGCAGCACAATTCATATAGTTACAGATACAGTATAAGACATAACAATTTACAGATTACAGGACCGTAAAAGTAACTTGATCATACATAAATATGAATCAATGTCCATCGCAAGTCAAAAACATCAAGGGTCAAATTAATTAGTCTGTACTGCACTGTCTCACCCGCACACACGTAAACGCTGCCCATGCATGTTTAAGGATGCAAATAAAACAAAAATGTGCACTGATATCAAATAGCTCCGAGACAAACATTCACACAAATAAATTACACGTTAAAACAGCACTTGTGCACAAGTGTGCGGAGGAAGTGCTGTTGACAACTGTGAGAATGGCAGGCAAAACAAGACAGGAACCATTCATTCAACCAACCACCATTCAGACACTGCAATGTTCAGATTTACTTCTATGGAAGAGACTAGAATAGCACCCAGCGACAAACACACCAGAGAATCTAGAATACCCCCCCCCCCCCACACACACACACACAGTAATCCTCTAACTGAAAGACTCCCATCTCTTTATCCATCCTTCATTACCTTGACTGAACTTGTATGCCCCCTCCACGTAAAAAAAAGCTTTACATCATCCCCCTATTTCCTGCCCTCATTACATTGACTGAACTGGGAGTCAATAGAGAATACAAGGTCGGTCTCTCCACTGTCTCACTTAATTCACACTGCAAACCCAATGGAGGAAAAAGCTCCTTCACACACACACACACACACACACAACACGGCACGCAGGGTGTTCGCTCATGCAGAAAACGATGAGAGCCCAATGTGATTATAATTATATGCAGGTCATTCTAGTAGCGGTGAATCACAGGGATTAGAGGCCTGAGCTTTATTGTTATTGGCCTTGGCGTGGGTGGAGACAAGGACTGTTTAATACAGAGGCTATATTCTTATGTGAAGAATACTAAGGCACATATTGAGACTATGAAAATGACCCAAAAAACCAGATGATGTATGTGTGCTGTTTATTACAGTCTTTTGTGTTTTGTAGGCTTCGTTGCAAAAGGAAATTACTGTAACTGCAGTGATTCAGGGCTACAGAATATGGGAACAAATAAACGTGACTTAATAACAGACAGGGAAATTATGTATCCTATCCTTTATCCATCCAATGTGATGGGAATACTGTAGACAGCGGCAAAAAAACAAAAGAAAAACACGTCTACTGTATGCAACACAGTGTGGCATTGTTCCAAATTAATGTTAAACATGAGTCTCGATAACTCCATAGCTTTTTAATTTGTGGTAACTGAATAGAATCTTGTGAACCAAAGTCTGAATGTTTCTGTATATACTGATAACCAACGCTGTGGAAACTAACAGCTCACAGCCAGTAGTTTCATATATTACACTATAAGTCAATAACACCTGGGCTCCATGCTGTTTAAATCTCAACCGTATGAGAAATAGCACAAGCATCTGCACACAAGCATTTTCAGGCACACACACACACACACAAACCCACCTACACACAAAGCCTCAAAATACCTACAGTATACTACTATAGAACTCCTGCATCAGTGCATAACGAATAAACTATCTCACCTGAATTGTCTGTCTCATTAATTCTATACATAGAGAGTAATGAGTTTAGTAAAGATTAGTTTAGTCAGTCTCCAACTCATGCTTGGCCCAATCATTGGGAAAAGGACCATGAATGCCAAATCGTTGCCAAATCGTTGCCAAAATCTCTAATGTCTTAAGAGCATGCTGCAATTTAAAACCTTTGGTTGAAACAGGATATAATTTTCAGTTCAGTTGTCATTTTCAGTTTCATGTAACTGATCAAATTACATGACCACCACCCCCCCCCCCCCCCGACATTGACTAGATTTTGCCGGGGCCGACACATCTCCAGCATCGGGCCCGGGAGCGACGAACGGCGACTTAACGCCATGTATTTTGACATAATCAAAAACCAGCGATGTGGAGTCCCAGACGCCTCACGACCTCCTGGCAAAAGGACCTTCTTGCATGGTCGTCATAGGAGTTTGTCAACTCTTATGACATGTTGCAACAACGTGCCCTCTGTTGCACATATAAATACGAAGGGTACTGTAGGCTGAGGTGAGGTGAGTATGCTGTAGGTCTATTAGCTGGTTAAGCTATAGGCTAGGTGCGGTGATGGGTCGGTGTGGTGCGGTGTGGCCAGTCTCCCGGCTAAGACGTGTTAAGATTTAATGGCACAATGTTCATCCAATCTGACAATCGAGAAAGACACAAATGTTGCATAATGTCGTGTGATACTGGCATGAGATGAACCTTTTCTACACCAATTGCTTTTAGGCTTGCGCACGTTTAATTAACGAGGGTCATTGTGAATTTGTTTTTTGTTTCCATAATTTGCTCACAAAAGCAAACGCATCCATCTAAATGGAGAGCATTACAGAAATGTGGTGTAGCTTTGAGAGTCCACTACTCCTGCAGCTATAACGCTCATAGGCTAACGTATCTTCTACCCATCCTCCTAGAGCGCTCCCACTTGTGTTTACAGAAGAAATGTGGGGTCATGAAAGCACCATGACACAAAAGAGGAATGAGGAAGCAGAGGAATTTTATACAGTACCAGTTGATCCCAATTACGGTCAGTATTGTTTATTGTGTGTTTATTGAGTGTTTCCATCGACATGTTCTGGCAGCAGGGCAGTCAAAGCAGGAACCGTAATAAACACCTGCATGTTTGAAACCGACAGAGACACAGTGTAGCATGATTTCTCGTAGAAATTTAGATTGTTCTGGGAGTTACGTGCCTTTGGCATTTGAGTCGTGAGAGAAAACTATGAATAATATTTCTAATATTCAGGCAATGAGCGCCACGGCTAAGTACAGCCAGAAGAAATTCAATGCGATCCCTTGTTGATTGGTGTCAGTATGGCATCGGGGTGTGTGTGTGTGCATGCGCGTGAGAGGTTAATGTACATTAGTAGTGACAGGGTGAACCAGCCTGCTCCTTGGTGCATATTGAGAGCAGGGCTGGCAAGGTGGTTCGATACTCCGGACATTCTGAAGGGTCGTCGCATTCTCCCTCTATAAATCAGCGGCTTTCTGAATAGACCTCATCAGGGTGCACGCGCGCACGCTTGCACGCACGCGACTGCCTATTAGCTTCACACACGCACAAAATCCATACCAGTACACCGCCTTCACAGAGCGCAGGGCCATTGCCATGCGGCACATGATCCGGGGGGGGGGGGTGCACACAAGACCACCCCCACCCCCCCAACCATCTTCCACATGCTGAAAGAGAGAGAGAGAAGGAAAAAGAGCGAGAGAGGAAGAGAGGGAGGGAGAGAGGGAGAAAGATATTTAGAGAGAGAGAGAGAAAAAGAGATTGAGAGCGAGCGAGCGAGCAAGAGAGAGATAGAGATTGAGAGCGAGAGAGGAGGGGAGAGTGAGAGAGAGAGAGGGAGAGAGAGAGCGAGAGAGGGAGAGAGAGAGAGACCGACCAAGGAACAGTGCCAGCTCCCTGGTAGCTCAGTCACGTCTTATGTCTGCATGATGAAATCAGCTGCCGGTCCCTGCCGCTACGAACAGCTGGGACAAGGTTCCCTTATATGGACGGCTACAGGAAACCCAACAACCAGTCCTTCCTACGCAAAGCACCCCCTCTTCCTATCCCTATACCACCCTGCTCTCTCTCCCTTTCCCTCTCTCTCCCCCCCTTTCCCTCTCTCTCTTTCCATCTCTCTCTCTTTCTCTCTCTCTCTCTCTGC
>JAODOY010046739.1:0-19296 GCA_025399855.1 Forbesichthys papilliferus | reverse complement strand
GGCCGCACAACAGTGTGTGTTACCAATGTGGGTGACAGATTCTGAGGGAGCACCCTATGGCATCGACTGGATTTCTAAATTATCAATAATGTAGTTATCCGATTAATCGAAAAAATAATCGATAGATTAATCGACCAAAAAAAATAATCGTTTGGTACAGCACTAGTCGTAATTAAGAACACACAGTGGCTATAATGGACATTTGATCACAGAGTACTTCAGAAACTAGCAAAGAAACAACAAATAAAAACATGGCGTGAATACGTTATTTTTCCTACCCAGTCGCACAAAAATGTGTCTTTAAATGTAAGGCATTAGGATTTTTGTAATTATTAACCATTTAAATATGCAAGGTTTTTCACATGATTTTGAGAATATATATTTTCTGTCAACATATTGGCAGTGTGTGATTTAAGAATAGAAGTCAATATGACAAAATAACCATGGTATAGTTGAAGTTTAATTGTGGAGTTTTACATACTTGGTTTATTTAGTGGGATGCAAAACTGTGAGCTATTTATTTGTACACCTTTTTTATACAATGACTGAATTACACCAAGCCATGGTGTTACATGTGTGTCTTTGGTCATAGGCAGGTGTAGCCTAGTCTAGATACTGACATCTGTAGTGTGTGTATATATGGTGGTGGATATCTTGAGTGGCACTTCTTCCTTATTTCGTTTCCTAATTCTGAGATGTCCTAGTCCTGGAATAAGCTTGTTAAAGCTGTAATCAATTCATGTTCCTGTACTTTATATTTAATTGCTGCATGAGGCAAGAACGCTTTTTTACACTATTAACAAATAAGAGCAGGATTTGCATCACATGCCACTATATGATCTGTCTGAGGCCGAGACAATAGTTTTCAAAACTTGTTTTTAATAAAAGAAAATATTAAAGGAAAAATGCGGATTTCATCTTATTCTGCTTGATGGTTTTGTGGCTAAAAGTAGTATTGCAAGCATGGGGTGTCAGTTGAGGCATACTACTACTTTTCTTTGCTTCACTGGTGGTTTTGGTTCTTTGTGGGTTCACTAGTTCTCTTCAACACTGTTCTCTAGAACTGAGGGGCCTCGGCCTTAAATGTGTATGCTACAGAAGGTGTTGGGGGTGGAGTTGTTAATAGTATTATTTAGTAGTATTGGTGCTTATTTGTCCATGATAATTTCCTTCCTAAGATAACCAGTAACTAACAGCAGAGCCGTGTATTCTCCCTATAAATGACACGTCTTATTTATGTTTGTCCACTGTTGTCAAGGTTATTCACAATGCCCTCAAACCAGACTCCATCTTTACAGCTAAGACCGGGGAGGGGAAGGCTCTTCCCCAACTGTTTCTCAGGTTACTAAATGTGTACAAGTGAGAAGCATGGACCATCTGAATAATAGCCCACATGGGCTGTACCCCCTACCCCCAATCCTCCCCTCAAACACACATACAATGTCTCTCACCCCTGGCCCCCCCTCCCTCGCTAAAGCATCTGTCCCTGCGGAGACTGTGCATTAGCCTAGCATACATTTGGGCGCACAGTCTCAAGGTGTGTGTGTGTACATACATACATACATACATACGCGCGGCTAAATGATAGAGCCTGCAGAGGTGGGGGAAGGGGAGGAAACAGGAAGGAGGTATGATGGGAGAACATGAGGCAGGGAGGGGAAGCGCTAAGGGAGGGAGGGAGAGAGAGTCAGGAGCTAGCATGTTACAGAGAGAGAATGGGAGGCTGTCTCCCACCCAGTGTGGGAGGAGGGGAGGACAGATGGCATGCACGTCCCTCTCACACAGACGGAGGTGGAAGGAAGTGGGGGATTGAGAGACAGAGGAGAGAAGAGAGGAGCGCCGTTTGTCGGAGCCTGCGAGTGTGCTATTTCACCATCAGAGAGGGAGAGAGAGTGGGAGAGGAAGCACACTAACGGAGGAGAGGACGGATGGAGCTGTGACTTTTGTGAATTAACTGCGCGAGGGAGCGGAGGAGCGGCACGTTTTTCAGGGAGTAGACCGGGAGGAGAGCTGCCTGGAGGAGGAAGGAGAGAGGAGCATCCAGTCTGCGGCAGTGTGGACATCAACATGGGTTCTCACGTGAACATGGAGTCCTGCTTCAGCCGTGCCAGGGCTTTTCAACTTCACGCGTTTTAAACAAACAAACAAGGATTCCAGTTCTTTAACAAAATTCTCAGTTTGGACAACAGAGTATGTCTTAATGACTTATAGACTAAATGCAGTCCATCCAATTTTAATACTTTTGTATATCAAATGTATCTCTTTTCAGTTTAGCAATTTTGTACAAATGTAATGTCTCCTCAGCAGAACGTTATTTGCTGCAGTACAGGATATTCAGGTTGTTTTTATGCAAGTCCTCAAAACGTCGGTATTTGTTAGCTATAGATGACGGTTGGTGTCTTGTGTTATGCCTTGTAGTTTCTGTTGTTAACACTAGTACTGTTTTCCATAGCACTAGAGCCAACGTCAGATCCTAGATTTGATTGGGCTTCATGGCTGGCGTGACGCGGGCAAAACTTTTATAATTTCCTGAAGTGTATATCGATCTCTCTAGGACTGTTGGTTAGGTTTCACACCTAGCAACCTCCAACAATCCTCATTGGATACTGTATTTTAAACGGTAATGAAGGCTCTTTGATGTGGCCCGAATTGCTGTGCTGTGCGGCGCTGTGAAGGAAGCGTCTTTATCTGAAGCTATCTGCTGTCAGAATTTCTTATTCTATATCTTCTGCCAGCATCTTTTTTTTTTGTCTGTTGCCATACCAACGGGTGTCAAGCTGCAGAAAGGGTGAGATGGAAGATTTTTTTGATTATTTTTTTCTCACTTAAATTATTTAATCAATGGTGCTGTCCTATCAGGTAAATGTGTTTTATGGCAAATTATGGACACTTCACAGTTGCATGTGATTTAAAAGTCTTTTTATGTGTTTGTTGTTCTAATATAGGTAGTTTCAGTCAGAGGATTCTATGTTCCCTCCCTGGCCTTTCTTAATTCTCACACATGACCAGTTCAGACACCATTGCCATACTCCAGATAACAAAATCGCCAGTTCCACGGTGAAAATAGGTTCCACTTGTATTGCAACCTCCGGAGAGCACTCTGTCTGTTTGTGTAGTTCCTGGTGGTGTCATCTATTATGTTATCTGTTATCTGTATGTGCTTCGGGTTTATCTGGTCATCGCTGCACTGTTTGTGCACTACTGAAGCCACTGTGGGGCAGGACAGGACTTGTCTTGCACTCCCTTCTCTCTAGTGGCCAAGAGTTGCTATTTTGGCAAATTTTGCAAGCCTTTTTATACGTGCTTCTTTTCTCTCTGGCCTGTATATTTGCATACGGTTTTCTTATAGGTGTCACAGACCGTTTCTTAGTCGTGGTTTATTTCTGTCCTCTTTCTGACTTCTCCTTGGTCACACCTCTTCACAGCTATCTGGAATGAAACCAAGCCCATCCCCGCCTGTCTGGCACTGTGTGAGCGTGTCTGGGTCCATTATGGTGCTACGTGCTTAAGGCCAGATGGATGACTAATTTGAGTCTGTAGACAATCGCAGCAGTGCTAGACTGGTGTAGGCGACCGTTCCTTCTGCCACACGCCCCAGCGCCTACTGCAAGGCAAGCCGGTGCTATTCTCTGCCGACGCAGTTCCGCACTGACGCATTAACGTTGGCAGAAAGATTTTTCTCTCTTCAGGCCCAGTGAGATTGACGTGTGTGTTTTGCTGCCAATGTTACCACCTTGTGTGTTAACAGGTCAGGTATGTGTGTGTGTATATGCACGTACATGCTGTTCCTTTAAACAGACAGTGCCTCAACAATACCGACACGTGGGGCTGTTAAGGAGCTGCAAGAGATAAGGAGCAGATGGTTAGACTTGTGTGCTGGTTAACCACCCTTCCTGCTAGTGTAGCCTTACCTGCTGAGAGCTAATGTAGACGTGTTTATGTGCTCTTGTGTTTGCCAGAGACTGTTAATGTCAAGAGACTGTTGTTGTCCCTATATATTTAGGAGAGAGCAGGGTTGTGGTGTGTGTGTGTGTGTGTGTATATGCACAGTAGTAGCTTGCTGTTGTACCAGGCCTCATTCGACAGAAGTGAGAGTAGATGTTCAGTGCCAGGCCATGTGCCACTGCTCTCCTCTCAGGTAGCCCACTAATCCTGCTGCCTGAATTACTTGTGTCAGGCTGCGTAACGAGCGTTCACTGACAGCCGCAAATGAGCCTTTCAGCATTCGTTCAGGGTTTGAAGTTCAAACCCCTGACCAATCAGGTCTCATTACCGTCAACAACAGCCAGCGGTCTACATACATTCCCGTGTCACGACGCCACACTGCTACTGCTGCCATTGTACCAGACAACATGTCAGACTCCATCAACAATCTAATGGTGCTCTAGGAATTTTTATTTATTGAAATATTGTACGAATACACTTGAACCTGAGCAGCGTTAGCTGTTTTAGCCATATATGCGCACATAGCATAGGTCAGTTAGAGAAGCCTTGCCTCACCTAACAGCCTGTACATTATCGTTCTCCTCTCTATTCTGCCCGTGCAGGCGTTTGCGTGGCTAGCCTGTAGACCGCGTGTCGCTCAGAAGACGGGAAGAGCCCGGGTAAACGGCGGTCGGGGGGCGTGGCCGGCTAGTAACTAGAGGCAGGGAGCTGCGTGACCTCACAGGGGCAGCTCTGGAGAACGGGAGAGCGGTCGAGGGAGGGGGAGAGGGCGAGGGGGAGCGAGAGATCATCTGGAAGCGGAGAGAGGAGGTGGTGGCGCGGGAGCGGGCCGAGGCGCTGGAGAGGCGGAGGCGCGCAGAATACACAGTGTGGCAGAGGCGAGAGGACTTCCAGGAGAGGCGGGGGGAGGCCGGGAAGGCGGAGGCCAACGGGGAGAGAGGGAAGGCGGCCGCGTCGGAGGTGGTCTGGCGGAGGAGGGAGGAGGGGCAGGCGGAGAAGGACGGGGCCGTTCAGAGCGGGCAGGAAGCAGTCTGGAGGAAGAGAGTGCGCGAGTGAAAGAGGAACTCTGTAGTAAAAGTGTGCTGAGCTGTTAGCCTGCGTGGTCTGTGGCCAACAAGAGAGAGTAGGTGTTGTCTGGGGAAAAATGTGGAACCACCAGTGTTAGGAGTGTGTGTGTGTGTGTGTGTGTTACCACTGTGTTTTGTACACACACACACCCCTCTATAACTTGGTTGGCAGTTAATGCAGTTTTAATGGGCCCGTGTCAGGCGAGGGCTACGACAGCTGGAGAGCGTTGGTACGTGCACACAAACGACACCATTTCAGAGCCAGAGTGGGCCGTTTTGTATACTCTCTCTCTCGCACACACACACACACACACACACACACACACACACACACACACACACAAAAACAACAGCAGGGTGCTCAAGAGCTCGCCCCTCGATGCAGTAACACACTCTTGTTGAGACACAATCACTTGTGTTGATTCTCCACGGTGCTTGTGACAGCTGGAAGACTGGCTCACTGAGCAGCTATTGAGCCACTGGGACACGATACCCACATTCTTACATTGTGCTACTAAACACCGGATGCATTTCTGGACAGCTACTCAGTTCCTCGGCACGCGGTGCAGCTGCAGTCGGCTGGGTGAACTGTTGACGTCATGACGTGCGCCGGTGCGCCGCATAAAAACTCTTTCCAATTGTGCTCTGGAATGAACTGGGATGCCGCGGCGCTCCTCCGCAGTTTCTCTCGTCGTCAGTTTATTGTGCATGAAGCAGTTCCTGTAGCAGTTTTGCTTCGGCCTCCAAATATTGAGGGGAGCGGTAACGCCGCCAATGGACTTACTGACAGACGTGTGTCCTTACGCAGGGGCACTTTGAATACTGAAGCAAAGCCACATCCATGTAGACTTGTATAAACCGAACACTGCATATTTACCATGGAGCTTGTCCCAAAATCCAAGTACACCCACTTCAGGAGCGAATCTCTCAGCTCGACCGAGGACACGAACTCCAATCCTTGTTCGCTCCCTCCCTCCACCCCGGCCTCTCCCCTCACTCCCTCTCCCGGCTTGCCTTCCTCTCTCTCCTCCTCCTCCCTCACCCCGATACTGCCGCCCACGTCCCCCCGTGCCGCCCAGAACAGCCCCACCACGCTATGCTCCTTCTTTCCCAGGATGGGCGCACTCCGCCTGGGCGTCTCCGCAACTCTGCTCCCAGGCCTCAAGGCCTCCGGCAGGTCCAACCAGGCGGCTCCCCAGGGTCCCGTGGAGTCGCCCGGCAACGAGCGGAGTGGCTCCAGCTCCTCTCCTCCGCCCCCTCATCATAATCCTCCTCCTCCTCCCCACCATACCTTCCCCGCTCTAACGGCCCCCTCTCCCCCACCCCACCCCCCTCTGCAGGACATGAACCGCCTGGGTGGGGCGTCCCGCAGGGCGCGGGTGGAAGGCGGGCAGCTGGGCGGAGACGAGTGGACGCGCCACGGCTCCTTCGTCAACAAGCCCACGCGCGGCTGGCTGCACTCAGACGCCGTGGTCAGCACCACTGGTGTCTCCTACAGCGTACGGGTAGGTGGACGACTCACTGGTTCACACCTGTGCTTTTATTAGGAGGTGGGTGTCTTTTGTTTGCGGTAGCATTCATCACCACTGGCCTTCTGAACCTGTGAAAACATATTAGAAGTATGAACACCATTGTTATTAAGGACAGCGAAACTAAAAGAGAGATGTATGTAGAAATTAAATAAATGCATTTTAATTTTATTTAAACATACTGTAAAATGCATGTATGCATACATTCATTCATACGTTCTAAGATTCGTGAAATATTCTCAACTCTACCGAGAATGCCTAAACCCACCTTTTAAAGAACAACCAGAATGATAGAATAGGGACTCGGTTCCCTTCCTGTGCTACTGTTGTTGTCTTGGGGCTCGGGTGTAGGTGTGTCGTTAACTGTGTTGCCTTCCTGTTTCCTGTGACAGTACATGGGTTGTGTGGAGGTGATGCAGTCGATGCGCGCACTGGACTTCAACACCAGAACTCAGGTCACCAGGTGAGATTCTCTTAACTTGTCATGTTCCAATTCAATCTTCAGATAAATTGGGCATGGACACTAGGATTGCACGGTATTGACAAAATGTGTTTGCAATCTTGGTCATGAAAAAATGATATTTTGGATATTTTAACATGCATTAAAATACAAAAGTTATGGGACAATGCATCAAAACAACATTTTTAGAAAAACCGTAATTCTAAGCTACCAAGAAGGCATTTTTGGCCAATCATATTTTCTGCCTCAGCAACACATTTTCTGTCTAAATCAAATACAACTAAGCCACAACAGACTCCAGAAAATAAACATAATTGTGCATACTTTCTGCGACACGTTTGACATGATTTTGCGCAAGGTGATATTGCGTTAGCGATATTGAGTCAATATATTGTGCACTCCTAAGGACACCCTGTTGAACATGCATGGGAGAGCTAAATACACTCAACACCTCCTTTTGCTCTGTTTCTCATTCACTTTCTTGGCTCAGCTATTGGCAGTTTGTATGGTGGTGTCTGTCATACTTGAGTGTCTTTCTCTAGAATTATTATATTCTAGTTTCTAGAAATCTAGTTTCCGTAGCAGTGTCTCACCTCCATTGCAATGCTTGTTTTGTCCGTGGCCTACCGGTTGCCATGGACAATGAACTTCACCGCCCACTTGGCAGCGCAGTTGTCTTTTCAGTGCACACTGTGAGTCCAGGAAGCCTGGTGTGATCTGGTTACAGATGGTTGTTACCCCTGCCTGCTGTTCTGAATGTTACAGGGAGGCCATCGCGGTGGTGTGTGAAGCGGTGCCCGGAGCGAAAGCAGCCCAACGCAGGAGAAAGGTACGCACTCTCGCGCCGCCATTACTTATTTATAGGGCTTAAGTGGGTGGCAGCGGGAAGGCTTCTATGGATAAGGGCTAGATATAGCCTGATTGTCCATTCTGTGGTCAATGGGCGACTCCATGTTACTCTCAACACACCATCCTGTGGTCAGTGGGGTACACATAGGTCATTCTCTCTCTCTCTCTCTATCCTCTACCTCTACCTCACAGTCTCTCCCCATATGTCTGATTGGCAGACGGGGCCTTTAGTGTGTTGTTGTTTTTTTAAAGAGCACAAGACGTTCTTGTAAAAGTATAAAAGGTTCCACCCAAGCCGTCAATCACACATGTGGCTATATCCAGCTGCCTCCGTCGGGGCACGGCTTGACCGAGGAATGTGTGGCCCAGGCCCAAAACGCAGTTCCGGGATGCAGACTAGAATAGACCAGGCCGAGCGTGGTCCTCCTCGGGGCTTGGTCTAGACCGAGGTTGGCGTGGCCGGGGGGGTGACCACATGCGTCCTGTTCTGTCAGGAATGCCGCAGCGCTGGCGTAGCTGTAGCAGCGGCCCGCGAGGCACAGCGCTGGTTTGACCCTGCCGTGCCACGGAGGCTGCCCGCCGTGTGTCCTTGGTACACGATGGCCACGTCGAGACCACATTCCCCCTGCAGCTGTTCTCTCTCACACACATACACACACATGCACACACACACCAGGCATCTCAAAAATGTGTGCGTATACAGTTATGTACTGTGTCAAGCCTGTGGTTTGGGTGTACAGTGTGTATATGAAGCTTGTAACTATACACACAGGGGGACAGCCAGGGCAACGCGGTGGCCCAGTGGATAGCACTGTGGCCTCACCCCGGCCTTTCTGTGTGCAGTTTGCATGTTTTCCCCGTGTCTGCGTGGGTTTTCCCCCATCCAGAAAACATGTCAGTTTCACTCTCTCCCGTCAGCGCCGTTGACCAGTGACACTGGCTTTAATCTGGAGCTGGTCCCCGGGCGCTGCACAGCGGCTGCCCACTGCTCCCTTGAGGGATGGGTTAAATCAGGGGTGGGCAATCCTGGTCCCTGAGGGCCGGTGCCCTGCATGTTTTAGGCATCTCCCTGCTCCAACACACCTGGTTCACATCAATGGGTCGTTCATTAGAATCAGGTGTGTTGGAGCAGGGACAGATCTAAAACATGCAGGGCACCGGCCCTCCAGGACTAGGATTGCCCACCCCTGGGTTAAATGCATGTATGTGTATGTGACATCAAAGGCACCTGCCCCAGTGTACAGTGCAGTATAATGTACAGCCCCTCACTGCCTGCGTTCCCCTGTCCTCTGCAGCCTTCCTCACGCTGCCTGTCTTCCATCCTGGGGAAGAGCAACCTGCAGTTTGCAGGCATGATCATCAGCCTGACTGTCTCTACTAGCAGCCTCAACCTGCTGGCCTCCGACTGCAAACAGGTGTGTTCTAGATATGATAGAAGTCATATAGAATATATATAGATTTGTGGTACAAAACTGGCATAGGGAGATCATTCTGATGTAAAAAAAAAAAATGTGCGTGTATATCTCTCTCTCTCTCTATCCACGGAATCTTTTTTTAAATTTGCATAAAATATTGAATCTGTCATCTGTGCAGAAATTCTATTTATATTCCGCTAACTGGTTTTGCTAGCTAGGATTTGACTGCTAGGATTTGACTGTGTGTGTGTGAGCCAGAGTGTATCCAGCTAGTGTTAACAGAGGAGGTAATTGCCTTCTTGCCTGCGTTTTGTTTGTTTACCAAAGAGCCATCCATGGGCCCCAAGATCTACTTGCCAAAGCTTTTTCTGTAGACTAGATGGCAATGTGATACTACCCACCTCTAGTCGATGTATGGCGTAATAGAGACCTGTTTATCCTTGTTTTATGAGAGGCTGGAACAAACGTATTCTTTGGAGGAATCCGAGCATCACAGAAAAAAAACCTTGACTTCTTTAAATTACACACAAGCCGCGTTACTTGTACAATATGCTCATTGGCCCACGTGACAGGATGTGATGCCTAATGAGTTGGCCCACCCAGCTACCGAGTGATCTTTGCCTCTGCGGTGAGCGCCTCAGCGCAGAGCTCGCATTAGCAAGACACGTGACGCGCCGCATTCGCCCACACGAGGAGACCACCGTGCCGCAGCCCCCATTAGCGAGCGTTGATATCTCTATTGATCTAACATGGGTTGCTATGAAGTCCATTTGCCTCCCTGTCTCATCTTTAATCCGCGCTGCATACGACGGTGCTGAAATGGAGGCAAAAACAATCCCCATTGCTCAATAAGCACTCCGTTTTCCTCTCCTCTGTCTTGATGCATTCACCTCGCTCACCACATCCTTCACACCGCCCCGCCCCCATGTTGTCTGTCTCCCGCCCTCTCCCTTTGGTGTCCTCCACAGATTATCGCCAATCACCACATGCAGTCCATCTCTTTCGCCTCTGGAGGAGACCCAGTGAGTCACTTAGCCGTCTCCACACAAGGCTGTTACCCATCATCCTCTGCTTCACTGCTCTGCTTCTCTGTTTACGAGTGACCTCCAGTATGCACAGAGAGGCTGCACATGCAAATCTTTAGTTTTCTATATGGTCTATTAAAGATGATCTCTCCAAATAGTATTTCTCTGTTTACGAGTGACCTCCAGTATACACAGAGGCTGCACATGCAAACCATTTGTTTTAACTATATTTAAAGATGATCTATCTAAATAATATTTTAATAATATCTTGCCGAGCAGTGTTTCCATCACTTCCTGCCTGCACATTCTACCTTCCTGTCCCCGCCATCTGTCACTCCATCACTCTCTCGCTGTCTATCTTCTTTCAGTCTTTTAAGCTGCTTTCCTTTTGCATTTGTCTTCATGTAATATGTGACAAAGCCCCTTCTCCTTCTCCCTTTTTAGTATTTTAGTCCTAAATCTGCCCTGCACGTTTTCCTCCCATTCTGCTCCTTCCCTGCACTCCTGGATTTCCTGATTGTCTTCCCCTCTTTTCCACTCTCCAGGACACGGCAGAGTATGTTGCTTACGTCGCCAAAGACCCAGTCAATCAGAGAGGTGAGACCCCTTCAGTCAGCTTTATGTTGTTACGGGTGATGCGGTGTTGTTTGGTATCCTGTGCTGGGGTCTGCTTGACAAGTATTGTTTGGTATCCTGTGCTGGGGTCTGCTAAACAAGTATTGTTTGGTATCCTGTGCTGGGATCTGCTAGACAAGTATTGTTTGGTATCCTGTGCTGGGATCTGCTAGACAAGTATTGTTTGGTATCCTGTGCTGGTATCTGCTAGACAAGTATTGTTTGGTATCCTGTGCTGGGATCTGCTAGACAAGTATTGTTTGGTATCCTGTGCTGGGGTCTGCTTGACAAGTATTGTTAGGTATCCTGTACTGGGAGATAGAGAAGCAGGCTTGTGAGCTTGCCAGGTCAAATCTTTAAACTGGCAAGGATGATTGGACAAGGACTCTTGAAAAATATGATTGGTTTAACACTGACAGTTGATTAATAATGAGGCTTGGTGTGTAACTGAGCAAAGCAGAATTAGATGCATGGTTAAATTAATTCCTATTAAACATTGTTTAAAAATAAAACATTGACTTGCATTCATGATTTATTCCCCATTTTTGCAAGCAAACAATAAACCTGTTTATAACCTAATAACTGGGAGTTCTGCAAAATACCAAGTCAAACATACAAAGTTAAAATGAGTTTTACTTGACAATTACATAGAAGTGACGTTTACATAGAAGTACAAAGAGTACAAATTGATAGATATAATAAAGGTTAGTACGTGATTGTAAGCTAGCTAAGCACTCTCCTTGCAGTTCACTGTGCGTACGGAAAAGTACACACGGTGAATAATGTATTATTTTTCCGGTGTTATGGCACAGCCCTGGCTCTGTAAATAAGAACGCAAACAAAGTGGTGCCTACTGCACCTCACAACAATGTCCTAGCATTTACAATATGTGGAGAACAGTTTCTGGGGAAGCGGCCTGTGGCACGGAAACGAGAGGTGTTTTTGCATTGATATGAACAAGCTAACCAGAATCACTTACTATATACTTACGTAGACATGTTTTCTTACTTTAGCGTTTGTCTCCCACAGCTTGTCATATCTTAGAGTGTTCAGAGGGCCTGGCTCAGGAAGTCATCAGTACCATTGGCCAGGCCTTTGAGCTGCGCTTTAAACAGTACCTAAAGAACCCCCCCAAGCTGGTTACACCCCATGACAGGTACATGTGGACTTGTTTGCTTTCTCTTCAGACTCCTCAGTTGTTTCCAGTTATGTGTTTTTATTTGTCTCTCTCTCTCTCTCTATTTTTCCCCTCTTTTCCTCTCCCCCCAGGATGGCACCGTTTGACGCGTCCGCGTGGGAAGAGGAGGAGGATGAGACCGCTCCGCCTCCAGAAGTCCCGTACTATAACAACTTCCCCGGGAAGCAGCCACCTCCTGGCGGGCTCGTGGACACGAGGACCCGCACTGGGCCCACGCTGGTGAGACACGCCTGAACGATCACCAGCTCAGTGGGGAGACTGGGGGGTGGAGCTTATGTGTAGCTGTCTGCAGACTGGGTTTGCTGACCACACCTTGAGTAGGAGACGCCACCGATGACCTGAGTCACATCTTATTGGTGCGTGCGTGTGAGTGATGTTGTATGTTTTTTTTCCCCCTCAGCCCTATGGACAGCCAGGCCAGAATGACATCCACAAGCAGCCTCTGCCTCCCCTGCCAGGTAATCTACGTTAACGCGGCCTTATCTACATCTAATTACTGTGTTTTGTCAGCCTCCACTTCTCGTTTTAGCCATTCATCTTCCTGTTCTCTGGGTAATGGTTAACATTGAATTCAAACACAATGGAATGAGCAATAGGCTCGGTCATGATGCATCATTGGCCTTCCTGCTCTGGTTCCTCCATGTTGGGGTGTATTACAGTAACAAGATAGAAATCAGTGCTGGCGCATGAGAAACGACAGGATATTTTATTCTTCAGTAGTGAATAGCACTCTATAGCCTGAGAAGCAGCATGTTTTCTGTTTTATGGTGGATTCATACACATTTATGCCACGAAAATATCTCTCAAGTCCCACTTCTCTTCGCGTGTCTTTAGCTTAATTTGCCTGACTAATACAAGAGAAGGGTATAGGGAAGATGTTGCGTGCCTAACTGATAATAAAAACGGCCAAAGAGAAGATGGGTCAAAGTTAAGTGAGCTGTTCCCTTTCAGTAAACGCCAAGGAAGGTGGGAGGGAAGTCTTCGATGACCCGTCGTACGTCAATGTGGATAAACAGCGCCCTCCAGCAGCTGCGGCCAATGGAAATGCTCACAGAGATGCATTTGATATGAGTGAGTAGCTGTACCCAACACGCCAACAGAAGTTCCAAATTGTCAACGGTTCATGGAGAGGCTAAAATAGTTCCCGGAAGTGCTTGTTGGGCAGTTTGAAGATGTATAACTTCATTTTTTGTCAATTAGTAGTCAATAAATGCACCGATTTACATTTAAAATATAATTTATTTATAGGGTATTTTTAGTATTTAGGCTAACTTCCGGCAACTATTTTGAGGCTCCACGAGCCACCATTTCTGTGGAAGAAAAAATACGGTCCATTGGGGTGAATGGAGATGCCATAACTCTTGTTCTTTCCATGGTTCTGGCTGTACCTACCTGTATGTGCCACATACTGTGAGTAAATACCAACAATAGAGTAAAAACCAACTGTTTTACATTAATTAGCATAGCGTGCAAGCTCTCTGACTTATCTGTTTCTGGTGGCTCATGTCATGTGTGGGTGCTGCTCCATTCACTGATTGAGACCCTGTGCCAACCTTGGTGGTTATTGTTAGTGCTGTATTTAGCCTAAGGAGAATCCCTCCAAGGTGATTAAATGAGCAAACTGCTTATTGTGGTCTTCTTTTCTTCAGAGCCCTTTGACGATGCCCTGGGTGTTGCCGGGCCTGGGAGCCTGACCTCTGTCTCAGCGGTGCCCCCTCTGGTAGAGAAGCTGCAGTGCGAGCCCTGGTTCCACGGCAGCCTGAGCCGAAGGCAAGCCGAGAGGCTTCTAACTCGCGACGGAGACTTCCTAGTGCGGGAGTCGGGGACCACACCGGGCCAGTATGTTCTGACGGGGCAGCAAGGGGGTCAGCCCAAACACCTGCTGCTGGTCGACCCAGAGGGAGTGGTGAGTCATTATTGGGAAATGAAGGGAGAACATAGGCAGTGTATGCTGGAAGAGAGGGAGAGAGAGAGGTATAGAGAGAAAGAGATTTTTTTTTATTGGATTGTAAGTGCTATTCAGACACTATTTAATGACTATGTGTTTCAGGTCCGCACAAAGGACCACCGGTTTGAAAGCGTGAGCCATCTGATAAGTTACCACATGGACAACATGCTCCCCATCGTGTCCGCCGGGAGCGAGGTGTGTCTGCAACAGCCGGTGGAGCGCAGGGCCTGAACCCTCCTCCAGATATGCACTGACGCACACAAACACCGCCGCTCTCAAACAACATAGATTCCAAATGAAACGCTCCCAAATAAACTAATATCTCATTGCAAGACATAACACGTACAGTACAATTCAAAGCAACACTACACGGTATTCATACAAATTAAACTCTTTTTAAACAATCACACAATGCAGCAAAGAGAACCAAACCTTTTGTGTCTGCCAAATCACTGACTGCTGTCTGCATGCTTCTGTCCTGGAGCCAAACTGTGGCCTCTCTTCATCACTTCCCTGTCAAATCGACCACCTGGTGTACTGCCACAGGTTCTAAACGACCTACTGTGGAACTTGGCAAGAGCCCATGCTTATTTCACAATGGGGCAAACACACTTCACATCAAGAGAACGTTGCATGATCCAGTTCTGAAATGAGAACATTCAGGAGTTCTGTGTGAATTCATAATTGAACTGAAGCATTAACCGAAAGTACCACATTGGGACAAGGAATGACATTTTGAATTAATTAATGCAAAAGTCCTACATTTGGACTGGAGAAATGTCCTGTATATTTCCATTAATTCTGTTGGCTAAGAAACATTTGCCTAGTGACCATGTATTTTAACTTCGAAGACTTAATTCAGGCTCAACCGTAACACAATCATTGGAACAATGCAATTGCAAGCCATGACCCTGAACTCAATCTGCTTGGTAAATAAAGTATGCATAAAGACTTTGCTTCCAATCTAATCAGGAGATCCCCCAGCCACTCCCCTTTAATGACTTTGACCCCAGAAGTGATACTTGGTGATGTCAAGGACAACCTGTATGCAAAAACAGGGACTGCTATGCCAATGACCATCCTCTGTTTCGGGTTGAGAAAATTGCCACCAGAGGATAGAATTGTCTGAATTTTTAAGATGTCTTTTTTTAAAATTTCATTTAAAAGGACCGTTACATTTATATTGACTTTCTGTCTATAAATTTAGGACTCATAATGGACATTTTGTGCACGGTGATCGATTCAGAGGGAGCAAGATACATACAGCTCTCTCACTTTACAGCAGGGCGCACACCTTCTCTGCATGCCAAAGAACATCATGAACTGGGTCACTAAACGTGCTGGACATTATAATAAGGCTATAGCAAGTGCATCTTATGTGGTATGGGGAGCAGAGTCTATAGAGAGTGGGAAAACTATGTTAACTAAACCGCACCTTTTATTTGTGTGTGTGTATATGTGTATATATATATATACACACACACACACCTATTGGATAGATAGATATAAAAAATTTGTATGAACCTAGGTTTGGCGCATAAGTATGAGTTAATCAAAGAGGAGAACTCAAATGTGTAATGATGCCATCTGTAAAATGACAGCTACATTGAGGGGGGCATAGGCCGGTTATTTTTGACATTGTACTGCTTTTTCAATTGTTTGTATTTGCATTGACAATCTCAATAATGAGCATTCTCATGCTGTAAGGAGGCTTGTTTTGCCAGTGGCCTCCTTACACAGATGAAGAGGACATCTGTAGCAGTCAAAGCAATGAATTTTCTTCTGCAAATGTGAAATGTGAAATAATCTGCGTATGTGTTGATTCAATAAGTTGGTGCCCCGTATTCAGCATTTGCAGGAAGTGTAGCGTGTCTCTGGGGCATTACTGGTGTGCTGCCAATGCTTCCCGGTGTCGTTTTGGGATACGGTTTGGATCTTTTCACCTCCTATCTCCTCACTCTGAAGTGTTGTTTTTATTGGTGCCTTGTTTCTTGAATGCAGTCATGTCACTTCTATGCCGTCGCCTTATGTACTTGATTGAAATGCAGTCAACTACAAAGAACTTTTTCAGACACCTCTCCGTTTTAAGAAAAGACCTTGACCCAGTAACGGCAATCTTCTCTGATGCACTTTCTTATTTTATGACTTGTCATGGTTTCCTGATGTCACCTTTTATGGAGGGCGCAAGCGATACTTCCCGGCCTCTTGTAAATAACATCCATGTTGGTCTTCAGGAAAAATATTTTCAAAGGTGTAAATATAATGTACCTTTTCAATAAGTGGCACAGAACCAGGTACCATGTTAGCTCTTACAGCCAACTGAACTCACGCGAAGAAATTGAGATAAAAGCTACACTGAACCTTAACTGTCAACCAGGTCTTGGAGCTCGACATGGGTTCACACATTTAGTCCAAAACTTGTGCACTTGCACACACTTGTACCAGAGCGGCAACTAGTTTTGTCGGGCGCTCAAATCTGAAATGGAAAGCTGATCTTAGAATGTCTTTCATACATTCAGTGATGTGTGCTTTGTGTGCCCCCTGCATTATGAGGACATATGTGTCACCTATACCAGTGTCATTAGTGGTCTAGCTTCAGCAGTTGCCTTTTTTGCATGAAATTCTTAAATTCTAGATATCTGTTGTTGGATATTGTGGATTATTTTAAATTGTGTTTTCAGAAGCCAAAGGTTACTTTTAATTAGTGTGTGTGTGTGTATGTATGTATGTATGTATGTATGTATGTATGTACACACTCACACACTAATTAAAAGAAATATGGGTTTTATACTTTTGATGTTTCTGTGTAAATACTCTTTTTGTTATGGGGTGTAAAAGATGTCTGTTTACACCTGTACCTGAAAGTATGGATTACATATATAAATACATATATCATAATGTTTGTCTCTTTTTCTTTAACTTTTTTTTTCTGGTTAAGTGTTGTATTGGATTATTAAAATGTGTAAAAATGAAAACACACTACAAGAAAGGCACATTCAAACTGTTCTGGACAAACATGGGTGTATAATAGAGTGGGCAGTGGCAGAGAGATAGGGAGGCTGTGTTAATACTGTGCTGAATCAGAAGCTGCTGGAACTGTTTGTGAAGCAGTGGCTCCTGTGTACAGCGAGGGGTTGATGAATCGGTGAGGAATAGACTTCAGGGAAACCCAGGGGAGGCATGTGACCAACCCACGTGTCCAGAGAACACAGGGGAACTATTGGACTACAAAGGATGAGGCTATTAGTCAGAAAAGTAGGGAAGAGTGGAGAAACCATGCAGGCTTTAAATGACACCACCTGCAATCCTCCATAGGAGGTTATAAAGGGAGCTGACAGTATACCATACAGTAACTGGGGCCTGTAACCAACAACACCGGCTAACACTGACCCATTCTGGTCCTGTTGTATACTGCATCCTCCTGCCTGGTCATCGCTGCTTTCTTCTTTGGGAAACCATGCACCCCCAGCGGCTTCTTCCACAGGCCATGCCCTCTTGGGGTCAAAACCTGCGGGACATGGCCTTGCGGCTGGGCCGAGGCAAGAACTTCTCTGGAGGAAACGTTGCCTATGGATTCGTTCAGTCTGCGAAGGAGTGCCTCTACTTCCTGCTCTGCTGCTGGTGCATCAAAGAGATCCTGGACTGACACACAAACGTCAATAGAGAGGTGGCAGTCAGTCATGGTAGAAGTATGTTTAACTTCATATATTAACAATTTAACATATGGTGTATATTACAATTTTTTTATTATTTTTTTTATTAATTAACTTTTACTGTAGCATTACAATATTTTAGTACTCGCTAGAATCCTCTTATTTTTGTATTGATGATATTGGCACTGGAAACTAACTTGTATGTTGTGATTTCAGATGCTGTAGAGGTCTAGTCATGTAACTGCCTGCTTCAGAGGCCTGAATCCTGCTTCAACCTGATGCTGACTGAATAGGAGATACACAGTTGCACAGTGAAAACCATAAAGGGACTTGTGACTGGAACATAATTAATCTATGTCTCCATTTGTGTTTGGAATAAAATGTTATCTTTAACACATTGTTTGATTTGATTAGTCTGTTTAAAACTGCTCTCCCGTTTAAAAGCTGTCAAACTTCAGTACTGGTGATAAACCGATTTCGCAGCATTAAGATTGCCCCTCACCCCTTTGTAGTGCTGTTATTCTTATCAATTGATTCAAATGCTGTTTTGTATGCATTTTAGGAATCTGGTTATGTTAGCCGAATGATTTGGAAGTCTTTCATTGCTTTGTTGCAATTTCAATTCAAATAACAATTAAAAGTCAATATTTGACAGTAAAGGATTATATTTCAATGACCGTGTCCATAGGCTATCAGCAGAACAGTTGACACAGGGCAAGGCTGTGTATAGATTAAAAGTAGCCTATCTATTTCTTTCTTTTTTTTGGAGCATGCACAGAAAATTGTTAGATTGCTATCTTACCAGTTTTGAATATGACAAAATATCTGTTCTTTTTCAATTATTATTAATAATTAGCTTACTTTATTTATTTGTTATTATGGCAGTCCTGGTCCTCCATATTACAAAGCCTATTGTAGTGTGTTAATATAAGCCTACTGTAATTTACAGCCTACTTTTATATTATTACCTTTGTGTTGGTTAGTTTAGAAACTCCCTTTTGTTTGTACGACACTACATTATCATTGGTCGAGTTGGCGGGAAGTGGGTTGGGCGACTCTAACATGTCTGTTGTTGGACAAGAAGAGACAACTGCAGCATGCTTTTGAGAAGACGTGTGTTCGAAGTTATGAAGTTGGATGAAAATACTCTTTATTTGTAGAAGGGCTCACTAAAAAGACTATAGGTTAAAGACAAGCAATACCACAAGGTAAGTCTGGCATGGGTGATTGTGTGAAGTAATGACAAAGGTTTGTTTGCTTGAAAACGTTTGACTGGCTACTTTTCCTGGTTGCCCGATTGAGGTCTCGACATTCAGTGGTCAGTGTTGTGTTTGAGTTAAAATCCAGTAAAATATATCTGTTTCTTAAACATTACTTTATACTCATTATATTTAACTATACATTAGACTACTGGCCCAGTTGCGATCTATGTCTGTAAAAAGCCATTGTTTGCATCGTATTATCTAATGTGACTCTGGCCTCACCA
Source organism: Forbesichthys papilliferus (assembly GCA_025399855.1). Classification (NCBI taxonomy): domain Eukaryota; kingdom Metazoa; phylum Chordata; class Actinopteri; order Percopsiformes; family Amblyopsidae; genus Forbesichthys; species Forbesichthys papilliferus. Next base: position 106 of record JAODOY010046739.1, on the reverse strand, counting down.
TGTTTGGTAATTTCTCCCTGTCAAAAAAAATAAAAACAGTACACCTATATCCGTTAAGATATGCAAAATGTTTTATTGTGGATTTGTTTTATTTTTTATATATATA
>JAODOY010046728.1:0-19298 GCA_025399855.1 Forbesichthys papilliferus | reverse complement strand
TATATATAAAAACATACGTAATTAAGAAGACTCCAAATCCATAAGTCGCGTAAGTGACGTCATGATGTTCTCACGCCAGAACCCATAAGCCGAAGAAGCATTGTTTTGGTGAAGTGTGTTGTGCGAGACGAGAGCTGTAGTTCACTGAGTGGTACCACACAAAACTAAAGATTACTTTATAGTTTTACAACAAACTGCAACATTCTTGACTTGAACAATTATCTTGTAAATAGACAAACATCATATGTGTACTTCGTGTCTCAATTCAAGCGGGATGAAAAAATGATTTGATTCTTGCCGTTGACTACCAACATATTTTTTATTTATATAAGGTCCCATAATGCCAAAGTGACTTAGGCTCTCTGTCACAATACAGCTGATATATTGTGGCATAATCAAGTGGGAACCTCCGGTGCTAAGTGCCCAATTCTGCATTTCCTCGAATGGCCACATGAGGCTGACTGCAAAAAGTCAATCTCCATAGACTCTCATGTAAAAATTTCAGATTTACAGCAAAAATAAACATGTTTCCAGCCAGATAAATACAAATAAAAAAAGGTTTTGTCTCAATAGCTAGTCTCCCCATTAGTCACAACTGTACGGGGGATGAGTTTTAGAACTCATCAGTTAAAAATATATTAGCCATACATTTATCCCATTATTATGGATATGGGAATGTTACAGGTGAGTCAGGTACTGCAAAGAGCGGTCTTCAAACCTGTTCTTAAGAAAAGCTATGGATGTATATACTGTACAGTCTATGGGTATACAATTTATTGTGATACTCCACGTGAAAGGTCTTCAACCCTGGTCCTGGGGGACCCGACCCCTGCACGTTTTAGATGTCTCCTTGTTCCAACACACCTGATTCTAATGAATGGGTCGTCGTCTAGCTCTGCATTAGCGTGATAACGACCCATTCATGTGAATCAACCTTTTTAAAGAATCATATAGAGTTCTATCCTTCATTTTGTGTTTTTTTTTGTTTTTTTTCCCTGTCTTGTTCAGTATATATATATATATTTTTTTATTAAGCCTAATAAAACATTTTTTCCAGTGTATTGATACTAGGGGCTTGAAAATATATACACTATTAAAATTAAAATTGCAATACTCTGTCCACAGCATTTATAAGAGTACCACATGGCTGTTATTCAGTTTTGGCCTATGCATGAATTATTATCTTTGAAGATCTGTGATCAGTCAATTTATCCATATAACATTTTTTTTTGTTTTAAAATTAATTTAACTTGTTATGTCTGCAAATGTACCAATTTATGCTGTAATAATCTACTGTTACTATAAACTTGCACGCTAAGGTACTAGGCTAAGTCCAAGTAATGCAGTACAATTATGCATTACAGTTTGTTGCATATGTATTAGTTGACATCAATTATCTGCTAATCACATTAACAAATAATCAAATTGGTTGCAAAAATGTTGATTTGTCAGTAACTGTTGTTCTGTATTTAACCATAATGCTTTCTCCACACTTTCACAGATATCTAAATGGAAATGGACTCAGTAGAGTTTTGTGCAGCTATCTCTACAGGAGACAAACAGGTTGTCAGTAAGAACAGCAGAGAGTGGAACAAAATACTCCGCCTCAGGGGGACTGCTGTTCAGCCTTTAACTATGCAAGGACAAGATAAGCATGGACCAAAGGAGATAGCAGCGGAGTCGGTGCTAAACACAAACTGCTCTTCATTGAGGAAGCCCCCCCACAAAGCGCAACACAATCAACATGACATTAATGACAGTGAAGATCATCTCAGGTTCAGATGCTTTCGATGCAAGGACAATTTGGAATTTCTGCCTAAAGACCTAACAAGACATTTTCAGGAAATTCACAAAGGAACTCTGCCGGTTTTTCCCTGTCACACATGTAATTTTATTACACATGAACTATCGTATCTTCAGGTGCATCTATTAAGCCATAAGGACACATTTTCTACCTGCAACATTTGTAATGACAATGTCCAGCGAACTCCCTCTGAATTCAATATACACTTGACCATGCGTCACAGTCAAAACGGCAAATACTCGTGCGAACTGTGCAAGAATTTCTCCACATGTGATGTAGGAGTGTTTATAGAGCACATGTATCTACATAACCTCAGTCTCGAAAAAGGTAGTGAGTTTGATATTTCAGATCAATCAAAAGACTTTAAGGAGCAATTTGTGGCTAAAACAACCACTCATATGTTGGGCTGTCAGTACTGTGGCTATGAAGCACCTCAGAAACTGCAGATCACAAAACATATGAACACTGTTCATGGTAATCAGAACGGCTTCCAGACTATGAATAAGGTAGAATCCATAAGAGAGACACCAAAGGATTTACTACCAAAAAATACTCATAGACTATCACGAAACACGGTTAAGAAAATGCCCTGGTTGCCCCATGACTGTCTTTCTTTGCCTGGAAAAGAATTCCTGGATAAGTACTGTAGCCTATCTGATGCAGAAAGAACGCTTGAGGACACTCAACAGTTTTTAGTAAGGTCTGGAGAATCGGGTGATGAGAAATGGACTAAGGCTCTTCAGAGTGTACTGTCCAATGTCCCACAAGATATGAATCTGCTTCCAGAGTTAGAGAACAGTATCATGTCTAGCAGAAACAAGAATATTGCTGTCCTTACTGTCAAGAACAAGATCACTGTATCTCAGCAGAGTGCTAATATTGCCAAAATGTTAAAAATGATGCCACCACCAGAAAACGTAGAAACTGTTGTCCCTGAAAGTGCAGATTTTGAAACCCATATTGCAGCTGACTCAAACAGACCACCATCTACATTAAATGAACTCTGCTATCCAGAAAGTGAAATAACTCTGAATAATGATGCCTCCGTCTCTTCCTCCAATGAGTCTGCAACGTGCAGTCAAATTCGAGGTAATAGTGAAAATCAGCAATTGGGTTTTGAAGAAAATACTCAAATATATAAGATAGTAAATGTTAATCCCTCAGAGGATGCAGTTGATTTTTCCAAAAAGATAACGCTCAGAAATGAGAGGAATGAACAAAAATCATTACCTAAAAACAAGAACAGAAAAGGGAGGCGGAAAAGAAAGACCAAACCTAAGGCATTTGTTAAAGGATTGCCAGGATTTGGCCTGAAGCTAGTTCTAAAGAAAGACCCAGTTAAGAATAAGCAGTGGATGTCACAAAGCCCTTTAACTCGGTTTGGGTCTGGTTTGCCGGAAGACAGATTAATACAACCCCAAACAACCTTGAAGGACACTCAGTGGTTTCTACAGAGAGCACTGTCAACCGAAAGTAGCCAGAAGAAATATATCAAAGCTGACAAGCAAAATTCTTTTGAAGACCTCAAATCCACATCACAGTCAGTGGATGCAAACTTGCCAACCATACGTCCAGAAACCAGACCTCCGGACCTGAATTTGATTGCCCCAGAATGCACACCAAAACCTTTAGGGTTTACAAAGGTGAAAGATTCATCTCTTCCAGCTTTCATAAGACACTCACAAAATTCAAGTATCCATGGTGAAACAGTGCTTGCTGTTAAAGGTGACAGCAGAAGTTCAGATGACAATGCAAGCCAGTTATGTCAATTAACACTTTCAACAAACAGTTGCCCTAAACACTGTATTCTACACAAATCTGACTGCTTTGGAGACTTAAGAGAAAATGACAATAGTGTGGCATGCAATGGGTCTAAGGGAATAGAAAGCTGTTCACTTATTGAAGATGCAGTGACTCATAGGAAAACTGGAGCCAAGTCTCCCATTTCCCTCAAATTATCACATACACCAAAAGGTACAGTTTTAATTTCATTATACTATTTTACATTACTTGGAATAAGCATAGTATCTGTGTAAATAATATGTAATTGATAATAACAATGTAATTATGCAATACAAATGTGTTTCCTGTGTTACAGATAAGATGCCCAGTGACAATCCGGATATCACTGTTTCTTCTGGTAAATACGACTTGTATGCTGAAGGCATGGATGAGACGCCAATGCCGACAGACCGTTTTCTGGAACCTCCGAGCATAGCCAGCATGTCCTCTAGCCAAGCCATTAGAGAGGAGCTCTCTCACAGCACTGGTCAGCACTTGCAGCAAGTCCCAAGACACATGGAAAGAACGCTAAAGCTAGTAGCGTTCAGTACGTCTCAACTGATAAGGCGTCCGTTTAAAGAGCAGCCTGTGGTAGTGCTAAACCATCCGGATGTGGACATCCCAGAGGTGACTAACATTATGAGGGTTATCCACAGGTACAAAGGAGAGATTCAGAAGGTTGCACTGTCACATAAAACACTGAAATCCTTATTGGTAATGGACAGTGAGATCCATGGGGGAAATTATCCAAGACATGCCCCAACTTTATCTCCCGTATGCATGTGTGTGAAAAACTTAGTACAAGAGAGGTTCCTCTTGAAACTGAAACTTAAAAGAACTAGTAGGAAAAAGTACCAGGTTGTCCGTACGGTATGCAATAGCAGTAATTCGATGGTGAGATTCTGCTGCTGGTTTTGTGGAAGGGCTTTCTTTAATCAGGACATGTGGGATGCACACCAGCAACGACATCTATTGGAGTCAGAAGAGCCAAACTGAAGAATATTGAACATGATTTACACTGGATTAGGAAGAACAAGGCGATTTAACATTAATGTCTTAATCAAGAATAATGAGAATATGAGATTCCTAGTTTTGAGAGACTCAGGGTAATTTCAACATTTGTGGTCGTTCATCTTCAAATATCTTGAAGCAGGCAGTTATTTTATTAGATTATTATTGCCGCAGTAATGTAGTTAGACGTCATTGTTTTTCATGTTTTTATTCTGTTGAAGCAATAGCTTTGTTATTTAACTAGATTTAATTACAGTTTAAAAAAAACTCATGAAACACAGTACATATTTGCCAAACCATCTGAGTTTTATGAAAGTTTATGTACGGGTAGGCTGAACAATTTGGTAGCTAGTATATTTGTTTGTTTTTTCAAATGGGGCACCAGGCTCAGAAAGTTACTCAGAAAAAACAGAATTGTCTAATGACAAATAAGATGTTTAATTTAGATTTATTTATGCTTTATATCTGTAGCTTTAATGTTAGTTCACATTAATTGGCCAATGAAAGTGTATTTGAGAAATGTTTATAAGCTCCATAATACATGTTCAATAGTATTATGTCTGAGACATTTTGTTCTTTCCTTCAGTCGACTTTAGACAGTCCAACGAGTAGTCCTGAGGCTAGTGATATCCTAGCAATACTGTTTTTATGTATTCTTTAAGCATGATTATTTGATCTTCGTGAAATTCCTTTTCTCTTTTCTTGAAATGCTTAAATACTTTTAATTGCACTATAATTATTGGAGTAATGCCTCCCATTACCTCACCTTATCAGGCCTAAAACTATGACAATCTCATCTTTTACCTAATGTAATGCCATATTTCCTGTGTATCCAAGACAAGGATATTTTATGTATGTTTTGTATAGGACCATTGGACACATGTACATACATCATGCATAATATAGATTTCAGAGTCAGTAATGTACTGTATATGTGTATATATAAAGTATTTTGTTTAGAAAATCTATTTTATGTATAGGCAGAGACCTGAAATATTGAATATTTACCAGGTTATCTTCACCAAGTGCCTAGTAAGTTTGTTATGCGACAAATCAACATTTGATAGCATTACTTGTTCAGATAATAAATGGATATAGTTTGTCATTGTAAGATCACACTAGAGTTAATTTTTTTATTTAAAAAAACAAATTAAAAACAAACATCTATCACAAATATGCACATATATTGATAAGTAAGCTCATACTTTGCCTAAATGTGGTTTCCAAATTTGTCAGTAACACCACTGCTTCCAATGGATTACATTACATGCTGTGTTGTGAGCAAAATTTCCTTAACTGGGTGAATAAATATCATGGTTAGGAATATCAACATCACCACAAATGTAATAGCATGTGTGCTGGTCATCCAATGACAGTCTGAGCTCTCCGGGTTCTATGGTTTTACAGCATAGCACAGCTTGGTGGCATCTCTGGACTGGCTCTGGCTGTCAATCAGCACCAATGGATTCTTTTTGTGGTTCTCGATGATGTGTGAGACACTGCTGAAACGCTGTGGAAAGGAGATGTAGACATGGTTTCCATTCCACTTGACTAACAGAACCTGGGGAGGATTTCAATAAGAGGTTTCCCCCATACCCTGACTAACTTCTCGTATGTAACCATTTCAGCAAGCCCGCTAAAGATGACACCAGCCATGTCATGATATAAGACAATATAAGAAATAATGATAGTGTATTATGCTACTGTAGGCTATTCATTACAGGAAGTTTTCAGATGGTCCACTAAGGCAAAGGAGGGACAACGCAACTTCAATCTTTTGACTGACAGAGTAGGCTCTTTTTAAAAACATTTCTCACTGTACCGTTAGTGAAGAATTTGTCTTGATTATACCTTGTAAATGCAGTACATTCTCACAAATTCTCACCATTTGTGAGAATATAGGCTGCAACTTGGAGCTAATGCAAATTAGTGGTCTTATTCGCCACATGGTTAAATGTGTAATAAGTGATTGATGGGCCTTTTGGCAGGTTCAGTAAATATCTACCAATGCTCTGCTAGCTCTCTATTCTGTGTGTACGGTGTGTCTACACAGCCCTTGGTTTGAATATGGCAAGACAAAGTGCATACTGCACCACACAACTTTATCCCAGACATGGCAATATGTAACCAGTTTGGGGGGCGGAGCTTTGGAAGGAGCACCCTATGGCATTGCCGGGAGAGGTGTTTAAGTTCAAATAGCCTTTTCAACAATATTTCTCCAGCATCGCCTTTTTCGCCTTTAAGGCTTACTTTACCCTACATAACAAATATTTAAGTAACACATGTACAATGCAAACAATGTTTTTTAACTAATATTTTCCAGACCAACTTTTTCAGAGTTGGGGTAGTATACATAAAAAGGCTTTTGGATTGAGCCATCTTTAATTTTGATAGGCCTACCATACCATGAGGTTTTCCTCATTTTAAAATTAGCCACAGTATACCTCTTCTCCTTTCTTTTTACTTCCGAGAGCATACTGCTGTGCTGACGGAATGAAGCGCACTGGAATATTGTAGACTCGACCGTTGTATAACACAGCCAATGTGTAGGGCTGATTTATGTCTTGGCCAGTGCTCTGTCTCACCAAAAAAGATCCATCCTGTTACAAAGACAAGGAGATAGTTTCATGTGCTGTATCAACTTATACTTGTACACCTCTATAATTTGCTTTGCATATCATAATGGGAACTTTTAAGTGAAGTGAGTAATTTAAAATCATCACCAGCTGGGTCTGTCTGTTTCTGATTGGTTTAAGGTGGTCCAATCACCTGCTTGGTGTCATTGTTTGAAATTCACCAATCACATAATAGTTGATGGTGGCCCAATTGTCTGCTATTGATTTGAGACATTGGCACAGCCTGGCTGGCCGCCTTCAATATTAGATGTTTGGAGCAAGTCCTACTCATAAAGGTGTATACAGTAGCTTGCCCAGTCAGGGTCCTTGTATACCGGTAGAGGCTTACAATGAAGACTGAATCAACCCTGTCCTGGAATCTGTTACACTCACATTGTTAGACAGAATCAAGGCGTCCTCGGCTCTCTTGCGGTCGCAGTAACCGGCATACCAGGGCTTCTTATATAAATCTGTCTCCTGTGATAAAAACACCAAAATACATTTAACCGCTCCACATACACATTTTTAAAAAAGGTGTGTTTATTTCAGTAACCTTTTCTGTGTCAACTGAAATGCTTTCTGAAGCCAGACATTTCTTATCTTGTCCTGAGACAGCAGAGGGAAAGAAAAAAAAGTACTGCTGAGAACTAATACTTGATATGTTTGTTTTGAAACCTTACACTTACACAACAGAATATGCTTTTAAAAAATGTATAGCCTAAGTTTGGCCTACTTACCGAGCGAGTTAAACTGTGAAACAGGAATCCTGTGAAGAAGATAGAAAATTATTTTGTTTTGCCCAACAAAAATGATCAATGTTCAAAAGATAAATGGTTCTTACTTCGGAAGTCTGAAATCAGATGTAAGTGCTTTAACATGCTTTTTTGGGCTATTGTCCCATGTAGTACCTGTGGAGATTGCTAGTGTAGGATAAGTAGTTATACTGTCAAAAGCTATACTGTAGCCTAGAACATCAGTATAATAATAGCATAATTACAAATAGGTTTGACTTGTGTATATGCACAGTATGAATGCTTGCATCAATAAATGCAGAAATTATATTTACCTTCAGAGTCTTTATGTTTCAAATCATGCCTCTGTAATAGATTATGACCATCATATATCAATGTTGTGACAGTAAACATAATTATTATCAAATTATACTATGAAATCAAACCTCATTCAAGTAATTAAGAGTAAAGGTAATATTCTGTAATATTGAACATGCAAAGTTAAACATTTCATACCGGCTTTAAAGCTGGTCTTGACGGCTTCCTAAATTAAAATAAAATGTAATCATAAAAGTATATAGAGTATAGTACAATACTACAAATGTTAGAACAATTGTGTTGACTTACTGTCTTGGTGTTGGTTTTGGTGAAATGTTAACTAAATCCTCTATTGATTTTACACTTGAATCTAGACAATACACAAGGCAATGATAAAAATGTGGACTATTTTCACTATCAATATTTATTATTGTGAATATCTAAATTCCAAATTAATTAATTAAAAAATTTGAAACATTTTGTAATTTCATTGTCATCCTCTAAATCAGGGGTAGGGGACCCTGGTCCTGGAGAGCCACATTCTGATTCTAATGAACAAAGTTAGAAGTGTGTGTGTTAGACACCTGATAACGACCCATTCATTAGAATGGGTCGTTATCAGGACCAGGGTTCCCTACCCCTGCTCTAAATGGTGTATTACACCTGCATTGCATAATTGTGTTGTACTCTCCATTTTCACCTACATTCAATTAAGACAAGAATTGCATTTGGTTATTTATTTATTTATAACCTACTGTCATCTGGATCACAAACTTCATATTCATCTTCATCTGTGGGCCCTGGAACCTGGATAATCAGAATAAAATAAAATAAAATATTCTAACAAAAGTTAGTGTAATGTAACGTATTATATCATATATTCTGTACTTACAGGGCAAGGTGATTTCTGAATATTCATTCTGAAAATAACACATATTAAGAATAAAATAACAGTACAGTAAATTGATCAAATGTGGTAAACTGTTTTTTTTATTCATACATATTCATACAAACATTATATCTCATTAACCTCCTTGTGCCAATGAGGATAGAATCTATAAACTGTTATCCTACCTCGGGCTGGCTCTAGGTGGAAAAGACGGAGAAGGAGTTTCCGACATTGTGTGTAATATATGATTGACTCTGTAATGTAATTATGATGTCAACAGGTAAAAGGTTATTCACTTATTTTACTGTATTAAATTACTTTATAAAAATTATTACAGTTCTTTATATTTTATACAGTATAATGGTTTGTATATCAGTATGAAACTGACCTGCTTTCTGGAGGAGATGCTTCCTATATGTATCATAAAATAGGACCAAACATTAATTCCATGAAAAATTAATTAATTTAGTTGTGTTGCACATTGAAAATATATACCTCTTGGTCAGGCACTTCATATATATCTATAATAAAACCAAATCCAACATTAGAAACCAGAGATGTTAATGTTTCTGCATAATTCAACTACATTTTTTATCAAATGCATATCCTACCATGTGTATCCACTGGTTCAGGTTTAGGGAAAATCTTCACTGCTCCATTCCTGCCAAGCATTGAAGTACCTGAAGAGAAGTAGGATCAATGTATTATGTATGGTTAGAATTGTTGTCATTGGAACATTTGACATTTTTATCAATATTCTAGAAATATATCTTACTAGTAGGTCTTTTCTCCGTAGGTTCTATATAACTGTCGTCAGTATCGTCTTCAGGAGTAATGTAATACCCCTAAAGAAATAATGAAGAAAGGGCATTAGGCCACTGCTCATTTAAACTCAATAATTATAATATCCGCATAGTTTGAACCGGGTACAGCCTAGGTTCAAATCATTACCCCTTATTTGCCTCTACAACAGTGTTATGACTTATGTTTATTAATCTTTATTAGCCTTACTTCATCGCTAGCCACATGGGTGGATTCCGGTGGCACTGATTCAGTTGTCTTAACTGGGCGAAGGAGCTTCCTGGGTGGATGGCTTGGTCTGCCTCGGCAGCTGTCTGAAAGTGGAAAGCAGAAACAATAGAAACAGAACATTTCAGAAAAAGAAACATAATCAGTATAGGTGAAACGTGATGCGTTTGGCCAATTTAATAACCAGCTGCAACTTTTAAAAATCTACTGCTGTTAAATTATGCTGTTAAATAGTTAAATGAATTATACAACAGAAGTAGGCAACTTCAAAATTGTTTGTCAATAACAATTACCATAAGGTAGTGTAACGTGATTCTATGTAAATTAAAACATTCAGATATTTGCTCCCGAATAAATGTGTGAAAAGAAAAACATTTTGTCCTTCATGCTTTATAAAATGAACCACTGTATTGTTTAGGCTATTAGTAAATATGGTTAAGATGTAATGATACATGGTAGGCTAATATTAGCTCTGATGACACAATACTGTCATTATTGTAAAATAATGTTTTTCATATTGACAAATGTAAGCTACTAACTATACAGTACGCCATTTTGATTAAAAGCTTCTGTTACATGCTGTTAATGTAAATGTGATGAATTTATCAGTATAGCCTATACTATCTGAAATCAACCGAGCAACTGAGTCACAAGGACATGTGTTTGGGCTTTGGTTTTGGAGCTGCAACATGTAGGCTACTTTATGACTACTCTTTTTTAACATGAAACAAAAGTCTTACTTCATACCATGATATGTCATGTTGTGACATATGGAAATATCAAGCTATCATGTCATGCTTCCATAATGACATACTTCTATAAAAAGATCTTAAAAGTATCTTAGGGTAGAACCACCTCTGCACTCAGGTTATTTTTGGAAAAGGGAAGAGAGAATGAGGTAGCAAGCCACTGAAAATGCACCTGCTTGTCTTTAGCTAGTACTAGTTAGCTTTGTTTTTGCTACCTCACAGATGCCGCTAGTGTATGTTTTAGGTGAGATAGAAAGAGAGGGGAAATGTTTGATATATTTTTTTGTTTTTATGCCACCTTACACGTGCCTATTTGGAGTCACAAATACATTTTTGTTTTACAGGACATTAGTGTGATTTGATTTTCACCTCAAATATTAACAATGTCCAAAATAGAAGCTGAAAAATGATATTAATTTGGGGCCTTTAACTTTACAGTTTTTACTACTTACTAACCAATGTATTCGTCACAGGGGAAGGATGCAGAGGTTCTTGGTTTGAAGACTCGTTGACTAGGAGGGGGTTCATAGTTGTCAGTGTCACTCTCCTGGGAAAAATTAGAAATTAAGAGATTAGAAGCATGGGATTTTGCTATGTATTTGCTATGTTGTTGAAACCCCGTTTGCAGCATTTACATCTACTTCAGACCATTGCTCTTCATCTTCATCACCATCACCTGTAAAGGCAGACGTTATAAATATTTTAGTACAAATTGCAATAATATAGCCATGTAGCTTTCTGTAGAAAAGAATAATCTAAGAAACTAAACAAAGAAACTATAACAAACTATTTGTGCATTATTCTGGCAGAACATAATCTTTTTTAATTCTGGTTAAGGGCGGATGAGAATGAATGTACAGTATTTCTCTTTTCATCACTGAATCGACAGACCATATCTCCTGAGCACTAGCACATACACGTGCACGTGCGTGCATGCGTGCGCACACACACACATACACACACACATACAACGTATTTGACCTGAAGTGCTGGGCGAAGGGACGTTTAATGAATATATCATAAAAAATATATATATTATATTATAATGATATCTTATTCAACAAGTGGTAATTGAACCTTTACCATTTACTTTTCTCAATATTACAGGTAGAGTCAGTGGTATTGGAGGAAGATTGTTGTTATTTGAACTGGATCAAAAGAAAAACACCTCTCCCTTCAATGCCATGGGGTGTGTCCTCAGGTGCTCTGTCGCACACACTGGACACGCAATGCCAAGGCTGCCCAGGCTAGTGTTGTGTGAGTGGGCTGTGTAGGTACACCGGACGTTTGTTTTCACACCGAACAAGCAGCTAGTGGACCATGAGGAGATATTTGTTGAATTTGACAGTATATTGAAGTGTATTAACTTACAATCGCATAAACGTTAAATTCTGCTTCAAAACTGCATACAATAACATATAGCCTATAGGAGGACTATTATTATCAGTGTTTTTTTATCATTAAAGCAACTGCGCCATGTTTGTCAAAGCGGACATAGGGTCATATTTTAGGGCCCTATATACAGTAGCAGCGCTTTTTAAAGCATTGCTTTACTACTTTTAGTTCGACACGTCATTTTCCTGTCTGGCACCCACGTTGTATAAATAGCAAATGCACTTGCATTCATTTGAGCACCTGTGTGTGTGTTGGTCTAAACATGAGGTGTGGTCTGGCGCATATCTTCAGGCAGCGGAAATTGATTGTATGATTGACCACCAAAAACCTGGTCTAAAGTAAATGGCACGGTGCATTGTAAAGATAATATGGCGTGTGCACAATGTGCGTTACGTACACTCTACTTGTTACACACAGAAGGATGCGCAGGACATGCAAAGGATTAAAGATTAAAAGAGTACAATGTGAAAAAGCATTAGTGCAGGCAGTTTACATCAACATATTTGAGGAGTTTTGGTGGAATCCTGATGTTGTCTAGATGGTCTGCTGTTTTGCTTTCACAAACCCTACCATATATAATAGCAATCTGCCAATGTACAAGTACACATGGATTTTTATAGGGAATGGATTAACTGTGTTACACCCAAAACACGCCCAATAATAATGAAGATAATAAGTACAACCCTTTTGGACCATGCGCCTAGCGCAGCGACCGATTATCTAGCCTGGTGTAACCAAAATTCACTTTCTGAATAGGGTCTGGACACGCTCCATTGAGAACAGTTGTAGCCTCCTACTGGGTGTAGACATCTGGTTCATTTTGAAATGATTGGACAGCATTTAACCGATCGGTGTTGCTACAGATGTTTTGATCGCATCATCTAGCTCTACCACAATTTCCAGACACGCTTGATTTCAAGGTCAACTCACTAAACCACCCTGATTGGTCCGCCAGCAAGTCTGTGGCTATGGAAATGGTAAAGCAAACAGGGTTTCCAAACTCTCAGCAAAACTAATTTAACTGAGAGTAATAGTTGAGTGGAGCCAGGCTATAGCAAAAGGTGATTTGGACACTACACGCCTAACGTGCTCTTTGCGCTTAGATTGTTAAAATAGGGCCCATATTCTTTTGACATTCAACTGACCATTCATTTGAGTCATAGCTTTGTCAAACAACTGAGGTCTATGATGACTAATTATAGGCTACATAATTGTACTTTATAATGTTATGTTTTAATATTGTCTTTAGTTGCTGCACCAACGACGCCATGATAAATTCCTATTGTACTTGGCAAATTAATGTCATTCTGATTCTGCTTCTAATAGTAATCTAAATAAAAATGTGCAATGTAAAAGTCATTCAAATTTGCTCATTTGTCTATATTATACTGTATAATAATAAGTGTCTGCTAAATAGCTAATCTTACCATGATAATCTCTTGCAGGTAATTTTGGAACTTGTTTGGTTTTCAGTCTGAAGCAAAAGTCACAGACAGACAAGTTACATGATTTGACAATAAAAAAACACAGTATGCTGTATAATACACATTGCTGCAGTAGTTCACTTGAATTACTGGCAATTGTGAAAAAATAAAAAAACATATACCTATGTAGGCCTATTACTGGGTTTAGTCAGGCCCAATATAGATTAGTCTAGTTCCAAATGTTGATTTTAGAAAAAGGAAAGCGAGAGTGCAGCCACCTGTTTTACCAAACCCTATTGTTCAATATGATCTAAGGTGAATTTTCAACAGTTAAGAAAGACGAATTTTAGCTTCCACTTGACTTGCACAATGTATAAGCCATGCAACATTGTTCCCATTTCTGTTATTAAATATTTTCAATATGTATTTTCCAACTTACCTTCTAAATGTATTTAGTAAGCCGCCATCATTTTGCTTGATGTCCTGAACAATCTTCTGAAGCTGCCTATAAGACATAAAAAGAAGTTATACTTTAAAGTTCAACTTCTTTATGTAGCCTTTTAGATATGGAATGTCATCTATAAAAAAATAACTAGATTTGAAATACCAAAAATATTTCTATAATTCTTCAATAGCATTTGCAAGAGCAAGCAGAATATATGTACTGTATACAGTAATGCATAATTCTGAAAAACGAATATACTATATGATGCAGTGCTTACCGAAACTTTTCAGCAACAGGGATGGTGATGTTACTAAATCTATCCATATTCAGATTTTATCCAAGAGTGTACATTTTAAGATGTTTGTCTGGTGCATGCTCTTTGTGTTCCCTGATGTAAATGAAATGTGTCCGTTTCTGTAACTAGTCATATATATGTCATATAGGGGAGGGAATTCATAACAGCTTCTGCAAGGAATACTCACTTCTGCTTTTCAGCTACCTCCCCTAAACACACACATATACACGCACACACACATGCACACATGTGCATGTGTCACACACACTAGCATAATTCCTTGCTCCATCTCCACAACCTAATCTATTTCAGTGAGTACCGATCTTAATGTAAGAGCTATTTTAAGACAAAAGTTGGAAAATGTAACTATATGGTGTGCAGCAATCCACCACACACTCAGACACAGCTCTCTGTGTCTAAACTTCAGATATGCATATTGTTATTGTTACCGTTAACAGAAGTTACAGTAATATATACATGTATATATATGTATATATATACATATACATGGGTTGGGTTGGATCAAATTACTTTCAAATTACAGATTACATTACTGGTCCATGCAGGTACACCTGCATGTGAGGTCTCTAACATTTAAATACAATAAGATGTGTAATTGGTAATGTAATCCATTGTATTACTAAAAATGTTTACATACAGTAAACTTTTTTTTAAAATTACTTTTATATTACCACAATTATTTGTTTTTCTCAAACAGCATACAATGCGATCAATAATGGGACACAGAAATAAACTAGAAGTAAAACAGTATAAGATGTGAGACATGAGAATAATAAACATTGATATGAGCAGCAACCAACTGGTAGAAACACAGCATGTAAATACTGTCAAGGTTAGAACAGGTGAAAATAATAATGACATAGCAATAGGGAAGACAAGAAACCAAGACTGAAACAGAAACATTGAACACAGGGAAAATAATAAATGTATACCACTATTGTGTGCTGAATGTTCTTGAGCCTAAAACATTTTAAGATTTAGATACAGTAAAATCTATATATTTAAGATCTTTACTTCTTTTAGCTAAGTCACATAACTTTATTTCCATGGCAACATAGCTTGTTGTTGTTTTTAGCTGGCTTCCTGGTATAATGAGCATTATTATCTTCACATATGTTATCTTCACATATGTTCACGAGAATGTATCTGGAATATCCAGTAAGAAGAAGATTGATGATTTATGGATTAAATATACCCCTGTATGAATCCTGTTTCTAAGAATAAACTAGCTAAACTAAAATATTCAATGTCTACTCCAGCTGTGATTACAGTATCCACTGCTTGCACAACTTCCTTATTGCATTCGTTTATGCAACATCGTGAAAAGAGGAACTTAGAAAAGCAACTAAGACCTATGGGAAATACAGTAAAATGGTATAGAATGCTTAATTTCTATTTAAAGCCTTGAACATTACATTACATATTATATAGTGTATGATAATTAAAATGGTATAGACCATATATAATTATTGTATTTATTGTTCAAGTCTGACATTTAACCCCTGTGTTAACTTGAGCACTAAATGCTACCCTATTGACTAGCAGTGGAAGGAAGAAAAGAAGAAAGGGATAAACAAACAAGGGAATACTCTAGTGATCTGGGGGTCAAGATACGTACGGTTGGTGGATGAGACTGAACTTGCTCATGTCAGAAGAAGATAGGTTCTGTAAAATGCAATAACATAAGCAGAGGAATTAACAGTGGCGTGTGTGTATGTGTTTTCAGTTGTGCTTTAACAACATCCCCCTCTGCTTGGGGTCGCTAGCACTACATCAACATTAGCTAGAGTGTGTGCAGCAACAGCTCTTAGTGACCACAAGATGGCAACATTTGACTAGGCTATTTATTGGATATGGTAGTCCTCATTATACCAAATAAAAGTATTCAGTAGCTTGGTAGTACTTTATAAGAAGGATAGATACAGTATATTTACAAACATGTATGGCTTAGGAGCACCAAACAGGCTACAACATTATATCAGAAATACAATTTATGTTGGAACATAATATAAACATTCTGGTTACATTGTGGTTTGCATTGAACAAATTATGATTTAAATGATAATGATTAGCCTACAGTAAAAATATCTGACAAATTCCCCTCAGCATACTGTATAATCCCCTCATTCAGAAAACCCAACAGATCACTCATTGATTGACATATGTTATGTATTTTGTATTGTATATCTACTGTCCTCCACATGTTTATTGTTGATTGATTGACAATGGTCGTCAAATCAGGGTGCATTTACCAGGCATCCTTGAGTATTCAGATGATTGGCTTACTGCACCCGCTAAGCCTCAAGATTCTGGACTGTATATAGACATAGAACTGGTAAATATTTACCCATGCTGAATGCAGGTAAATCAGGGCTATATTTGTGCCGTCAGTATATAGCTCATTTATACTACTACTAACAATTTCAATCTCCATCTCATGTTAGTTTACATTATTTAAAACGTTACATTCATATATCACAAGTACATTCATATATCAAAATGTATTTCTGAAAATGGTCTTAGTGGCATTTAAAAATGCAGGCACACTTTTCAGAATACTTTTCTTTATTAGCAAGGATGGTCTGAAGAGACCCAAAATTAACTATAATGACACTTTCCCATAATGACTTTTTGATTTCTTACTAAATAGAGTGTCATGTTATTGAACACATTATACAGTATTTGTGTCTTGAGTACAAGAACTAGATGAAAAAGACTATGAGAGCTCCACCAATATCATTATGAAACCCCTGAATAAAGCCTTGAGATTGAATCATTTGTAAATCAGCGTGTGAGAGCACTTTAATATAAAAGGTTTTATACCCACTTCAAAGACATGAGCCTTGCCCACACATAGGCAGAACTTGATCAGCTCACTCTCTTAAAGGAGAAAAAAGCATCTTAAAATCAGACTTAGCCTTTTGACACTGAATAAAATATCAAATAGTTCGCCCCAGTGCCTCCTCAGACACTGCTGCCATACTGAATTATTTATGGGCAGCGTCTGTGGCTGTTGGAATGAGACAAAGCAGCCCTATATTCCCTGCAACCTTTCCTTCCTATTCAAGATCATCGGCTTTCAGCCCTGGTGAAAATTCCTCCTTTATAATTATTTCAGACAGTTCAATTACTATTCATGGGTAATAAATATTGTCTGAGTTCCAATCTCTCAATGTGACAATTTATACCCTCCAAACAATCTAGATGCTAGAAGGCTTAATTTGTGCTTTACTCACCAGCTGGTGAGTTATAGCTAAAGCGCTAGTTGTCACACACAGTATCTTACAGTACACTATACACTGGCTGAACTCTCATTCACACTTGGTAATTGATGTTGGACCCAATACATTACTGCATGTTCATAGAGATGCTGCAGCATGTAAATGCAGAATTCTCTCATAATATTACTTCATCTAAAGCCTTCATTTTGAACATAATCTTCATTCCTCCATGTATAGGTTACAACATAGAATAATCTGCATATCACTGAGTCCTTATACCACAAAACCCAGGCCATATGATTAGTTTAAAGTTCCATATATCTAGCAAGCAGACATTCCTCCTTAATAAGGTGCTCCTCTTAAACCTAGACAAGATCTTCACATTCATCACTCTGACTGGGACAGATGGAAAGACCTCAGACAGGAGTGTCAACGTAGGCTAATTAACACCCACAGTCTGTTGGGAAACTCTTTCCCTTTATATTCATCCATATCCTGTATACAGAACATATGCTGTATAATACACCAGGCAATACTTTATACATATGTTAAATTAGTGTATACTGTAAGTAAACATGTTGCTGCCCTAGTCTAACCAACAAGCTACCATGCAAGCATCCTCTAAGTGGTGTTGTATAGGAGCTGATTGCTGAAAGCCCAAAGAAGTTAATAGACAGCAGTCTTTTCAATAGTCAATATAACAGGTTTAATTAATTGATTATGGCTCTAGATTGAATGAAAGCAATTTGTACGTACTGCAAACTCCTATCACCCATCAGTTGTTGTTTTATAGGATAACATGCAACATAAAATCATTGTTTGATTGACATTGCCACAGATATAGACAGTCTGTATTGTACAACTGTGCAGTAGTACCTCATAAATGAAAGAATGCAATTTTAGAGTATACAGTTTAAGCTTGATTGCGTTAGCACACCGAGAGCCAACCCAACACGTTTATATTTTAGCAACCAGGCATCCCAAAAGTGTGAGTGAATGTAGGGGAAATGTAGAGAAAGGTGTGAGACCTCCGCCGCCCCTCCTGATTTCCCCCTCCTGAATGTGTTTCAACCATGCAAAGTAAGCTGAGGTGGAAATTAGTTCACTATATCTACTGAAGTGTAGGATTACCGTTAACTGTACACAGCATCAAAATCACTGTGAGTTAAGGTAATTGCTACTGCTAATGTCAAAGTCTATACTTTCAGCTTCTGAACTATCAAAGAACAAAGTGAAAATATGATGGCAGTGTGCGCAAAACCATAATCAAATATTCTTGTTCAGTATGAATGAAAGCTTACTTTGAACTTGCACAAAGAAATTAAATATTATTCACCTTTGATTGATTTGGTCTAAAAAGTTTTGGGGAAAGACAGCAGGGCAAAAACTTCAACTAGAAAGTGGTTGGGATATTATCAAAACCCCCTGAGCTGTCTGAGTATTACTGTCATGGCTGAAACTTCCAGGGTTGTCCCTGTTTCCCTTTGTTGCACTCCAGATGTTCCCAGTTCACCCGCACTACCCGTTTGGGCTTACCAGGTCTGTCCAGAGTCTTCCCCCACCCCTTGA
>JAODOY010046707.1:0-19299 GCA_025399855.1 Forbesichthys papilliferus | reverse complement strand
TCACATGAAAAGATATGCTCACATATTTGCAAATATGTGAGGGGTGTACTCACTTTTGTGAGATACTGTATATACTGTCATTTAAATGTATACATGCAGGTCTGCGAAACAGAAAGTAATGGGATGATTTGTGTACCTGACGTTAGTTTATTCCGTGACACCCATGTGTGTCGCTGTGTGTGTTTGTGTACAACCCAAGTGGAGTGATTTGACATTTGTTAATAGGATGTCATTATAACATGCAAAACTGTAAACCCCCCGATGGATTAATTTAAATCCAATCTGTATAGAATCTCTAATCAGTAATCACATTCCCACAGACAGGGTTCAAGGTAATTAGTGCAGTAACTCGAACCAACCTCCTGTCAAGAGCGAGGTGATCCCTCCATGACCAGACCTTATCTTCTCCATGGACCTCTTGAGACCTCTCTCTGTAGCTGATGCAAATGAATGCTGTAAATTGACTTGATAGAGAAAGGTTTATTCAAATCATGGCGGCCATGTTCTGCCCATGGGTGTCAACGTGGAAAACTACGATGTGAAGTCTGTCGCCGTTGTGTCAAGTGTCATTGCTGCATGTGTTGAATGTGTCATTCAACAGCTCTCACCCCAGTCACCCCCTCCCGCATGGGAAACAATCCTGTTCTCCATTTGCAGACATCTTCAGTCAGTGAACTGAGCTCACCTATCACAACAGTTGACAGGGCGGTGGTTTTATCTCGTTATTAGCTCAAATGGGGAAAGGTTGCGGGAAATTGGTTCCACTGCTATCAAAGAGCAAATGCTGCTACAGCAACTTATAAAAGAAAAATAGAAAATCGGTCTATATTTGCTTTTTCTATATTCCCCTTAAACCCCCCCTCCACGTTTTTCTTTATGTGACTCTTTATCACCATGTTGTTTTCTGTTCTACTTTGAGAATAGATTGTTTCTGTAATGGTGCACAATTACTGATACATGTGTGCTGTTCATGTTAATCCACATTATAGCCACTTGTTAAAGCTTTATTTGTATGTATGTACATTACAATGTTGGGCAATGCTAGACCCCATCCATATAAAACAAATACAAGAAACTCTTGTGCTGTTGCAATGCTCATTGAGCGCTTTGGTTGTTCTAGAACTCTCTTTGCGAGCCGACATGTCTAACTGCCCCTCCCCGCTCGGCTGCCCGACCCACTTCTCAGGCTCCCCGGGGATGAAGATCTATATTGACCCCTTTACCTACGAAGATCCTAACGAGGCAGTCCGCGAATTCGCTAAGGAGATTGACGTTTCCACTGTCAAGATTGAGGAGGTCATCGGCGCAGGTACATCCAATTCATCAATGTGTGTATCGGTGTGCAGGCTGTATGTGTACATGCCTTCTCAGGATTATGAACACACCAATGTATACTACAAACTAACATGTTGCACTCACTAGATTTACAAGGAACCCTTTTGCAGTCACTTACTGTAATACGGGAGCATACCAAGGCCCCATGTCAGATACGGTAGCAGCATGTATGCCAGTAGTCCAGGGACTTATAAGTGACAGAAATAGCTCACAGACTCTTAGCCCACTGTGGTCTGTCTGGGACTGTAGAGCTCTCTATCATGTGTGAATCATTTTCCTACATAGACACACGGGAGGGTGTTCTCTGCTTACATCTGCATATTTTATGTGAGGGGAATGAATTGCTTTGGTAATTAAATGACCGAAGATATCCAGGAAACTGGAGACTGCAACAGCTCATCCATGTTGTTTGTGTTGACCTGTAGGTTACATGGTGAAAGAGTCTGTGATGCGCCATCATTTACTATCTCGTCCTTTAGCAGCAGGACAGGGCAGATCTTGTTGACAATGTGGAGGACGTGCTGCTGTGTTCCTCCGTGGTACAGTTTCTGAAATACCCACGGTAATGAGAGTTGGCCTGGAATAGCTCTGCAAGCAGGGTGTGAGGAGGTGATTGAGATATGGAAGGGGGATGGATACAAAGGGCGCTTGGCTTATGTAAGATTTCCGATTTGTTGGTTTCCTGGTGTGTTTTCTCTGTGATAATTAATCAAATAGTTCTTCAGATATTACTGGATAGTGCTTTCTTGTTATTCTTTGTCTAAGGGATATACATTTTCTTTCTTACAGTTTCAAGATAGATGGCTTATTTGACTTGGAGAAGTCCCACTGTTCATTATATCCTGAAGGGGTTATGCTAAAACAGTATTGGACAATACTTAGCATTGCTGCTGTAGAACAAAGCAATATATATATAACACTGGGAACATATGTCTGCCAAAGGATAAGCATACAAATTAGCTTGATAAACAAACAGATTTAGATCCCCTAAGCCTCGTTCTAATACACCACAATGGTTAATTGTTTTTGACAGTCCACTGCCTCTGTTATTTTCCCTTTAGGTGAGTTTGGCGAAGTGTACAAGGGTCGCTTGAAGTTGCCTGGAAAGAGAGAGATTTACGTAGCCATCAAGACCCTGAAGGCGGGCTATGTGGAAAAACAGAGGCGGGACTTTCTTTCTGAGGCATCAATCATGGGCCAGTTTGATCACCCCAACATCATCCGTCTGGAGGGAGTTGTCACCAAGAGTCGTCCAGTCATGATTGTCACAGAGTTTATGGAAAATGGCGCCCTTGACTCATTCCTCAGGGTGAGGGTTTTAAATATGCTACACTTGACAATTTCTAAAAGGTATTTTATGTAACATCATAACTGTCTGGTGAAGTGATACAATGTCATTCGTGTCAAATTTAGATTTTAGAAAATAGGAAATTTGCAGAACTGGGGGACTAATGTTCCCAGAGATTGGGGAACTAATAAAAATGAAAGGCTAAACATAACCGACTATTCAGTCTGTGAATACGCTCACACTAGCAAAGCAGATTAGCCTTTTGAACCCATCCAACGCAAGCAGAGAATAATGTTCAAGACAAATGAATGTGTTTCAGTCATTGTTAATTAGAGAATTTCCACAGTAGTCGGCCCTTTCCTCTCCTACCATTTCTCCATTTATGCCTGGAGCTATTAATGGGTTCTCTGCTCTTTCTTTTGTAGTTGGGATTGAGCAGACCCAGTTAATCAATATTCAACCAGCTTTTTTCCCTTCTTCAATCTCATGGATTGGTGTTCCGTTCTACTTTGATGTGCGGCTGGTATAAAGAGACCCTTTGAAGTTGGCTTTGCTAGCCGCCACATCCGACTTGTGTTGCTATCGATCCTGCCTACAATCTTATTTGTTAGCGTGTGTCGGTGTTCAAAGCTTGCCCCCCCCCCGTTCACACATGGGTGATGCCCATGGAGGAAAGGATGTTACTTGCAGATTTTGATGCTTGCATATAAGAATGGTGCATTGCCCAAAATGAGCAGCACTAACTTGAGGAATCTAAATTGCTAATATGC
The DNA here is from genome assembly GCA_025399855.1 of Forbesichthys papilliferus. Classification (NCBI taxonomy): domain Eukaryota; kingdom Metazoa; phylum Chordata; class Actinopteri; order Percopsiformes; family Amblyopsidae; genus Forbesichthys; species Forbesichthys papilliferus. The sequence continues at coordinate 15,906 of JAODOY010046707.1, read as the reverse complement.
GTATAGCCTTGCCTGAGATACAAATGAAAAGGGAAGACAAGAAATCAGAATATAATTTGTCTGTTGGGAAAGCTTTAACAACAAAGGAGGACTAATAGCCAGAGGATAGGAAAACAGCCTTTCAACCAATAGCGAGAAATAGCACTTAATTTGAAGGAGGGAGCTGGTCAAAGGAAGATGGCTTAGCCAAGTTTGTCAAGCTGTGGATGTAAGTTTCAGATGTGACCGCATGTCTTGTCTGCTTGTCAGTGAGGCTGTGGTGACGAGGATGTGCAATCGTGGTGGGCAGGTCTGATGCTACCTCGGACTCTGTGGTCACAAAGATATGTTGTTTCCTTATAGTACTTTTCTGATAGGACACAGTCTAAATTAAAGTGGCCTCGTGTTTAGCTTAATAAAACCAGATGCATGCAGTGAATCACAATATGATTTAACTTGACGCAAGCCTGGAAGGTTTTCTGAAATGGAACTAGATTCAGTCAACAATGTCCACGTAACTCACAGAAGAACCGCCATAATTACTTTAGTATAATAAAAATTATCATTAAACGCAGTAACATTACCATTTGCATAAATCTATCTATATCCCCCAGCTATTCCCTCTTGTGTTAATATTCCCAATGATAATATCTAAACATTTCAAAAATCCTTCTGTTGTGTCCGTTAGCAAAATGACGGGCAGTTCACAGTCATCCAGTTGGTGGGGATGATGCGTGGCATCTCTGCTGGGATGAAGTATCTGTCTGAGATGAATTACGTCCATCGTGACCTGGCCGCACGCAACATCCTTGTCAACAGTAACCTGGTCTGTAAGGTTTCAGACTTTGGCCTCTCCCGCTACCTTCAGGACGACACGTCTGATCCCAGCTACACCAGCTCTCTGGTGAGTTCAAATTACTATATTTTAGGTTACAATTGGCAGATCTGATACAAAGGTCCCCTATGGTCAATGTATGTTTTTCCGGTTGTTGCTTTGTGAAAATGAACTGGAATGCTAATAACATGTTGTTGTTTTTTTGCCAAAATCCTTTGAAAGAGTCCAATAAATCACAATTAGGACCCATTTCTGACATAATTTATGCCAATCATCTCTGACACATCTTCCCACTCCTAAAGTATGTAAAAAATAACATTAAAATTGGAATGATATGCGGCCTTTAATTTTCAAACCAAGGTTGTACTTGGTTCTTTTGACATACTGTAGGCTATATATTTAGTTTGTTCAGCAAAAACAAGCTGTGGAACAAGCTTTTAAACTCCCACAAGCCTTTAAACCCAACCTGTCAACCTCACCAGGTTTGCCTCTATTTGATATTTGTTATTCTCTCTGAAAACCTTCACTATGTTACCCTTTTTTTATTGTAAGCTGTCTTCCTCCTATTTCTCCTTTTTTTGCCTTCGTTGTGCAAGTCTCGGACAGGGGGACATTCACATCTTCATTAGTGTTGAGACAGGCATCCTCGGGGAAGGCTCTTCTCTTGTTGACATGCCCAGAGTGCAGAGGAAACCAAAGGGCACCGTGTCTCCTCAAACTGACAGTCCCCCTTCCCCGAAGGCATTATAGGAGGCATTGGCTCCTCATTAACACCTCACACACAGATCTGTAATTATTAGCAGCTATCGGTGGTTCATCTTCTGCCTATCTTCTACCTAATTCAGAATGCATTCTCACATACTCACCAACACAAATATTGCTCGATAAAGTCAAGATTTAAGTTCAATATACATGTAACACATTTTAAACATGTTATGGTGCATTACCACATGACATGCCATCAAAATATGAACTGCACTATATTCAAATGAAAAGATGAGTACAAAATGTACAAAGATACAGGATTCATTTATTTGAGCATGGATTGCATTTTAGGACATGTAGCAACAGTCTGTGCACATTGGCAATTTTAGATTTATTTTTAGTTAGCCAATGTATAAGATCTCTAATGAACTTGGCTTAGAGACTGGACAAACAAATACAGGTATAAACACAGCCTGTTCATTGTTATACAGTGAACAGCCCCCACCTTCCACGTTTGATCCTAGGATCTTCCCTGTGGGCACATCCTTCTGGAACTATAGTTCCAGTATATGTGCACCTTTATGGGTGCTGTTCTTATTGTTTTATGGCCCTTATATAGGTGATCATCCAATCAGTCGACTTGAAAATAAAGCCGGCTATTCATGCTCATATTTACACTAATGCGGCACACATAACTTCATCATGGACATGATCCAGTTCCAACTTAGCTCCACCTGAGATTGTAACATTCTCATTGCATGAAGCATGTCCAACTGCTGTACCGAGTTACATTCACCATTTGCATTTGGCATAACATTGTTCATCTCATTAAAAGAGTAGGCCATACTGTAGATGCTACTGTACGTGTCTTACTTTTTAAAAACATCTTGTGAATCAGACGCTGGCTGCCTCTCTCTCACCCAGCATGTCTATTTGGTTGGCACAATAGCCCTGTCGCCAACTTCCTCAGAAACAACCACTACAGTAGGTGTGGGGTCCGTTCACCAATTTTTGCTTTTCTTCGGGATTACCCTACATTTTCAAACGTTATTTCTAGCTCAGCGGAGGCAATTTTTCAGCAGGGTTCCCACTAATATGTTCCCGTGTGTTTCGCATGTGGTTGTTGATGGGCGTGTACATACCATAGATATATAGTCGTCCTGAATTTCAGAGCATGACTGGCCAACAGGAGCACCGCACTGATTTGTTACCTTACCTAATTACCTTAAATAAATGGAGGACAGTATGCAAATACAACCATTGACGCTTGGAAAAAAACTGGGTCAGATGCGCATATACATCGCATACCTTGCAATTTGCTAATCGCATTGTTTCAAATCGCAATTTCGGCTAGAAAACGATTTAATCCTCTCTTCTGCAAGTGCTGTCTTGTGTGTGTTGTGTGTGTCTTGTGTGTGCGAACTATGTTCGCATTTATAAGCAAATTATTCCTCGTCAACTACATAAAGATTCAAATACATTTACATTAGTTAGTGACTTGTGTCAATATCCCACTAAAGTCATTGAGATTTTGTGCTGTGACATTTCGTGTCGTTTTTGTGTTGTTTTTTTGTGTGTCGTCTTGTGTTGTTTTTGTGTCGTTAATAAAAAAAAAATTTTAATTATTATTTTTGGATTTTTTCACCTGTTTATTTTCTTTATAAATGCAAGGTTTTAAAATTAATTAATATATCTGATGACTATATTACAATGACAAACACACAAACACACACACACTTTATGCGTCTGGAGAGTGTGCGGCTTGACAGGATGTAGCAGCTCAGGTGTGAACAGGAAATGTGATGGGGTTTGTGTAAACCTCACATCAGTGGAGCTAATTGTTCCCATGGAAGTGCTCGCTTTGTCTTCTCGACCCCGGTGGCTAAACCTTGTTGAATGGGTTCTATTGAGCAACAAAGAAGATCAACGCCTCTGTTGTCTGTGCAGCTGAGCTTGCTGATATAACACAGGAGATGTTAAAGGTGGCTATTGGATAATAGATTGTGGAGGGCATTTTGATGTTGTTTAATGCAAACAAGGTCTCCTTGGAGGGTATTGTCTGGAGATTCAATAGGTGAGGTTTTGATGAATTTTGGCCATGCCTGTGAGGTTCAAAATGTTGACCTTTAAATGTATAGCTATTGCAAGATAATTGTAAGATAATGCACTTTTTGTCAAATTCACCAAATAAAGTATCTCCTTGCATTTTGCTATTTTACCGTGTATATACATTATTGAATCACAATATTATTCAAATTAATAATTTTAGTTAATCTTGACGAAGTGATTACATGTGCAGACAGACGAGAATCAACCCTGAATGACAAGCAAAACAAATGTGCACGGATACGCAATTGGCATTTAATTAACAGCATAATGATAGAACAAAACACTGAAGCCATAACTACAATAATATCCAACAACGAGTCCCTCGCAAACCCATATTACCAACACAACTTAACAGGTGTCTAGAATTCCGGTATTTGACTGTGTGTAACTGGAGACCGTTCGATGTATTGATGGCTGGAAGGAAGAAATCCGGAGTTAGTTCATCCAAAGTAGTGATTGTTTTATTGTAAAGCCAGTGTGATTGTATACAAGGTACCGAGTCACTAGTCGGTGCAGAATTAACCCTTAAATTGAGATTGAAATATCGAATTCAATAATAATATGAATATTCAAATGTTAAGCTGCAGATGACAAGTATTTGATCTAGATACCGGTTAAATCAGCCCGATGGTGCCCCGCAGTTATTTTGGGTTACATGTAAGCTAAGCTAACGAGCCATTTTTAGATCGGTTCGATCCATTAGATATCAGAATGGGCTTGGTCATGGCCCTTGTTTCCTAGTGATAGTCTCTTAATTAAGGCTCACATGGTACCCTTCCCTCCGCTACGTCTTCGGCTTATGACCCGACGCTGGCCAATCAGCGAGCAAGGCCAGGACAGCAGACAAGGCCGAGGGAATCGGGGGGGGAAATTTAATTCAGCTGAGGTGTGGTGATTTACATCTCCATCGACCTCCTTCTCCGGCAAATTAATCACCTCTTTTTCTCTACTCCTTTTCGGTTGTGTTTTTTCCCCCCTCTCTACCCCCAACAATTCTAGACACAGCAATTACTGCACCTGTGGTGTGATGCTGGATGTATGGCTGGGAGGGCAAGCTGGTGATTGCATTCACCCTGGATGTGGGTTCGCTCCCGAGACATGTAGCGCAGGTTACAAACAGAAGGGGGCTGTCTCCGTTGGCTGCTTGCTAAAGTCAAGATTAATTAGGCTCACAGGACAATGTTTGGGTTGCACTGTTTCACTGAGGTGATTTGTGCTAATGAATTTAAAGTGCTTTTAGTTACGTGTGCTGTACTGAGTGTGTGTGTGTGTGTGTGTGTACGTTACTGTGACACTGGAGTTTTCATGTTATTATTCCTAATATGTTATCATATTATTTATATACCTCATTTGGACAGAGCATTTGTTCTTTGTTCATTAATCTATTACATCAGTTTCATTCAGTTTTGTCATGCATTTGTTTATTTATTCATTTGGTTTGCTTGACCCCATTAATCTATCATCTTATATCAATATCAGTCTAGCGTCATCTCGATTTCATCCAGCCACCCATCCATCCATCCTCTTATCTAACTGTTTATTTCCTATCTAGCCCATTTATCAATTCCTCCATTATCCATCTGGCTGTCCACTGCTCTTCGCCATCAAGGTTTTTCCCTGAGGGACCAGGATGTATCTGGGAAGGTCGTGTTCAGAGCTGTGCCGGCTATGTTGACTGCGGCTTAAATGTGTTCAGTGTTTCATAATGTGTGTGTGTGTGTGTGTGTTTGACTGCAACTACTTTATTGCATGTCTGTGGGTGGGTGAGTGCCTTTGTTAAGTGGAAGATAGAGGGCTATTTGTGGTCACCGGGATCTAGTGTACAGTTAGTTGGGAAGATGTTAGATGGATTAAGTGGTTGAGGATGCTGTGTGTGTGTGTGTGTGTGTGTGTGTGCGTGTGTGTGTGTGTGTGTGTGTGTGTGTGTGTGTGTGTGTGGAAAGGGCGGGGGGGAGGGAGCTTGTTTCCATTTTTTGTGGTGGAAGGAAGTGGATGTGAATGTCATGTCTATAAAACCTTGCATTAAGTGCTGTGCTACTCAGTGTCTAACCCTGGTGAAACACAGACTGTTCGTGTCATATGGTCACACTTAAATAAAGTAATAATGTTATGCCGTCATATGCTGGACAACTGACACTGACGGTGTATAGTGAGAAATAGTGAGCTATATTAGGAATGATGTCATGGTTTACATGGTCATGTTTGGTCATGTTCATTTTCCTGGTACTGTAATGATCACTGCCTGTCACTGACACAGACTCCCCAGGCGTAAAGGTAACCATGGTAATATGTCTGTGCTGTGAGGGGCGACCGCATGAGCCCAAACATGTATGTACTCTGGATGCACTGATTTGACTGCAGCACATCCCAGACAGCACTGCTGATGGACTCAGTGTTTATGCTGTAGCTCAAACCAGGAGGCCACAAGCCGGTTCCTGTAGACTTACTGTGCGATGTTCTATGTACCTTTGTCCTTATACAATGTCTCATAATGCTAAAAGGTATTCAGTAGTGTGCATGCGTGTGCGTGCGTGTGTGTGTTTGTGTCATTGAAGGCTGACTAGGGTTGAGCAGTGAGGTCACTCAAAGCCAGTAACAAAGCCCATCCATCAAAGCCCTATGACCACACACACACACACACACACACACACACACACACAGTGTGCAGCGTGTTATTTCTGTCGTTAGTTTTTTATTTGCATACTCCGCCCCCAACTGCTCTTGCATCTTGTGATCTGTTTTGGCTTTTCTGCCCTCCTTGTGGTGAAATATTGATGCGCTCAGATTTAAGGGGACGGGATCTGAAAGTCAACAAGATGAAGAAGGAGATGTGTCCCTTTGGCGCATCCAAAAAGCAAATGAAAGGGACTGTCTCCAAGTCTGTGGGATCTAGAGCCCATATCCAGCAGGACATCAAGCCAAGCCACACTCTTGGGATTTAAAGTTGTCTGAAGGCTTGCGTAGAGTTGGCCGTGATATGGTAATGTTGTGGTACAGCCTGTAGTTTGAACTATTCTTGCGACTTCTTTTGTGTGTGAGTGCTTTGAATTTGATTCTCAATAGCCTTCAAAAACCTTTTTTCTTTTCTTCTTTTCTTCTTAATTTAAATGTTGCATAGAGGAAAAGTCAAATTGATTGGACATAATGAATAATATACATATGAAAGGCATAAAGAAAAACAAAATGTGGACAACAGTGGACAGTGGACAATTTCACAAATTTGCACACAGGGAGCTTCTTGTAGGTGAACTCTGCATGGGTGTAACTTTTTCCTTCATACTGAGATGGAATCTCACAAGAACTGATTAAATATGTCCCCTGGTTGTGCTAGAGGCAAAGTCAAATTATTTCTAATATTAAGATGTGATATAATAATGTATGATACTTGCTGGGTTTGATTTGAGGGTCCCTGTAGATTCCCGATTCACTGAGATTGCTGAGATTTGGCTTGGTGTGGGGGCATTCTCTTAAACAAAAATACAAATAAAAGAGAAATTTCTCTCTCTCTCTCTCTCTCTCTCTCTCTCTCTCTCTCTCTCTCTCTCTCTCTCTCTCTCTGTGTGTCTGTCTGTCACGTTCTCGTACATGCACACACACACACACGCACACACACACCTCCTTTTCCTCATTCTGTTTGGGCAGACAGCCAAGTGAGATGGTTGCTTCAGAATTTCATTAAACGACTGTTGATTGAGCGCTCTCCCCAGCCTAAGTAAATGTGCTCTAGACTATTTGAGTGTGCATTGTTTGAAAATGGATTACCAAAGTTAGTGAGAGAGAGAGAGAGAGAGTGAGAGAGAGAGAGAGAGAGAGAGAGAGAGTCTCTATTTGAAGGCTTTAAATAGCTGCCAGAGACAATGACATGGGAAGTGATGAGGAGTTTGATCTTGAAAGTAATGACAGAAATTAGATCAATAAAACTTGCCCCATTGGCCTTTCTTCTCTGGCAGTTCTGCGTATCTGGGACATTGCAGTAGGTTGGAGTGACTTTATGTCAGTTGTGCTTTGACAGCAGGACTTGCCCAAGATATCGCGCCATTGTGTGGAAGCATGTCAGTGACATGATGATATTTGGAACACAGACAACACATCCCACCTCAAAGACGTGACAGGTGTTACGCATCCGTGTGTGTGTGTGTGTGTGAATATGTGTGTACACACGTGGCAGCGTAGATAGGTGTGTAGGTGTGTGTCTGACTTCCAGTCATGGGTTACTGCCAAGGGTAGCATCTACACAACATACTGTACATGCACACACAAACTTAAAATATACTAGTGTTATTTCTCTTCAAGCTGACAGTCCCAGCAATCCTACTCCAGGTGTATCATATGTAGATCTATAACCTATAATCAACATTTTACGATTAATTGATCATTGTACCTCGATTGCTATTAGTGAACGATTATTTTGCCATGGTTTTGCTCTTGTTTGAGTTCTCCATGTACTTCCATGCAGCTGTGTTTACGGGACGGAGTCATGTGATTACAAACGTGGTAGTTAACAGTATAAATAGTTTTTACTTTTGTAAATATTATTTGTAAAAAATCATTTAGTTTTGCTAGCAAAGGGCAAAACATGTAATAACAAAATCTACAGGAGTCATAATTATTAGATTAAAGTCAAATATATTTACAGTCAATAATGTACTTACCCTACTGTGTTATTATCCAGTAGTAGCCTACTGTGTCACTCAGTCATTTGGAATCAGTGCACGTTTCCCTCACTGCACCTACCAATTGTAGGCATTTTGGTATATCACATTTAAGAACATTGTTCCACAAATTGTATTTCCTTAGGAGTGTCCCATTGAACGAGTTGACTTCAAATCTCTAGCCTACATGCTGGTGAAACATGTACCAATAAGGGGGGCGTGGCACCGGTATTAAAGTTACATATTTGATTCTAAGCTGGAAGGAAGAAGGAAACTATCTGGAAAGCTGTAGAAGGTTACTATTGATAGTAAGACAGCAGCGTTTGTCTCAGTAGATCTTACTCTGTCCCAACAAATAGGTCTATATATTAAACACAGACTCGCTTGATAGAACAGAATTAAGAATTGTTTTATTTTATTTTAAACAATCTCTGTAAGAGGTTCTGAATGTCGGTTTTGATTACTTTTCAGTTAGTCCAGCCCTAATCATATGAGCTCCAGCCAGTCCAAACCGGTTTGGGCTAATACAGTATATTACAGTAATAGGTAATACTCAAGATCATTTTTGGCTGGAAGATGACCCCACCGATGGCCACCTAAAAATACACCTCTACATGCACAATGTCACTTCGTCATTTAATTAGGAGTGGAAGCATTTGTTTGGTGACACATTGTGCGATTAGTTCTCTCACCCTGTTATGTGGATGAGAATGATGCACAACAACTGACAAAAGAGGGCGTGTGAAATTTGTGAATTCCGCGTCAACAGTAAACGAGCATGTCCCTTCACTAATGCTGTATACAGTAAAGAATTATGTTGAGCAAAGTGTCTGCGTTTTATTAAAAACATTTTGACACTAGGTCTGTTGAAACTCCTATTGTCACATAAACTACCAATCAGCCCATCACCCCGAACCCCAGTCTCAGTGGCACAGTATTATCTTGTTTCCTCCCTTAACAAACATGATTTTTATTATGTAGCTGGCTTTTTCCATGTTTGTGTGAGCTGCTCTTTACTTTTTGTTAATAAAGTGGGATTTTGGCAGAGCTGCCATTGGCCCTCAGCAGTAATTACTGTGGGTTTTCTTAGCAGTCTCCAACCCCTCCCGCCTTGAAAATGTTATTACGGCGGCCCGTCTCATCGAAGCCACACAGGGAGCTCCTTGTGCAACCTGCGTCTTTGCTCAAGCTGCTGTAACACTCACAGCTCATATCCCAACAGGGTCCCAGGGCAAGAGACCACATGTATGGAGCGAGGAGGGATGCTAAAGAGAGCGCCATGTTAACGAGCACTGAGCTCGGAGCGATTGTTTTTGGTTTTTTCCCCTCCCGTCATTCCTTGTTATTTGGTTATTTCCTCGTCTGATGTATGCATGTATACAAACAACACTGACTTGAAGCCTTGCCCCTGACCATGTGAGATGTGGGGTTTGTTTTGTTCTCTCGGTAGGCATAATATTTGGATCACATTCTTGTAGCTCTTTTGCCCTCAGACAATGGAAATGGTGCGGCAAAGCGCCAAGATTTATATGAACCAATTTTGATATGAACTAGTCTGGGAGATGAGAAAAGCAGTCAGCAGTTTATTTATCTACTGTATTGATCGTCTCTTTGTTTTATTTGTTGCTGTCATTTTCTCCCTATCTCATTGCACAAACAAGTGTAAGGACATCACCCCCACCACCCCCCTTCCCCTCGACATCCATTTCTGATATTTTGTCTTTTCTGTGTGTCTACAGCAGGGGTCAGAGGTTAACCCTGTTCATTTAACTCATCTATAAGCACTTCCGCATCAAAAACCTACACTGCTGTGTTGTGTACCAATGAGTGTATACACACACACACACGCACACACATGCCCGGACTACAGTATACACCCACAGACAAACTGGAACACTGACTGGAGTACACACTTTCTTTAAATAATGATTTGTCTCTTTCCATCTCTATTTTCCTCTCTCTCTCTCTCTCCCTGTCTCATTGTCTCTCTGTCTCTTTCTCTATCTCTCTCTGTCAATCTCTCTCTCTCTCTGTCTCTCTCTCTCTGAGAGGGAGCGGAGAGCAGGGTGGTCTCTTTCCATTCCTCCCACAGAGGCTTAACTGCAAATGCTCAGGTTCAACTAATTGGTATTATTAAACTGGCTAGCTCAACCTGAATATAATGGGATGTGTTGTGAGACCTGCAAGGAGGGATTGATGTGTGTCTGTGTGGGTATGTGTCTGTGTGGGTATTTGTCTGTGTGTGTATCTGTGTGGGTGTGTGTGTGTGTGTGTGTGTGTGCATGTTTGTGTGTGTGTGTGTGTGTGTGTGCGTGTGTGTCTGTGTGTGTCTATGCGAATATGTGAGGAATTTTAAGCAAGCAGCTGTCAATTTCCATCAGCAGAGCGCGTGGCATGCCTGGGGCCCAGGTAGCCCAATTACTGGCAGACACGCTCGACATGCGGGCAGAAGCCCCGGCTCTGTCTCCCCTTATTCAAACAGGGCTCTGGGAGAGGAGACTAAATGTAACGTTGGTCGATGTGTGAAGGGCGAACGCTGTTGGGAGATGCTGCCAAAACCAGAGGCAGCCCCCCGCCCCCACCCTGGGACGATCGATGCACGTGGCGGATTGAGCTAGATACAAGGGAGACAGTAGAGACAAGTGGGTCTAATGGCCAACTTTGAACTGCTTAGACTGAGAAGGTTGCTGCAAGCTAAAAACTCTTTCATTGAAAACCTTTCAATACAGTGGAATTTAATGCAGAGGCTTCTCTCTGATCTCTATATAATTTTCACAATAAAATCACTGAATAGGCTCAATATTTTTTTGTGTGTGCTTGAAACTATGTACCCTAAACACTGAAAACAGTTATACGACAGTGGACATTTTGTGCTGGAGTTGGGGTGCTAAATCAAGGCTTTGTTCATGCACATGCTAATAGGCTAATAGGATATGGGAGGTGTCCAGCTCTGCTTTTCAAAACAATGTCACTCTAACAGGAAACTGGAAAATTTCTATTGTATTTAAAAAAAAATGTGTACCAATGAATGAATATTGCAATGCCTGTTTACAACTGTATGTAGCTTTAACGATGGCTGAGGGAATGGGAATTGCCAGAATGTTATCAAGGCTTCCTATGGACTCTTCTCACAGACCAGTCAGAGCAGGGTAAACACAGCTGTAGCTAATACAAATATTTATGGGTGTGTTTGATTTGGGTGTGCTGATCAGCAGGCATTGACTAGGAATCTGCTACAGTCTGTGCCGATCAGCACACCTTAATCAAACACACCCGGAAAGTCATGTGAATGCCTGGGCCAATCAGTGAGAGTCGGAGCGGAGGGCTGTTGCACACACAAGAGAGGGACACGGTGGAACCGGAAGCACAACGCGATATAATATTGTATGTGAGAGAGTATTTGTGTCTAGTTGTGAAATGTGTTTGTCATGACATGCCTAATTGCCAACCATATTTTTTTCTAATGAGATATTTATTTTCCTTTGTCGCTCTCTCTCTTTTCCCTCTGTCTCCCCACTCCTGTTTCCCAGGGAGGAAAGATCCCGGTGAGGTGGACAGCGCCTGAGGCCATCGCTTACAGGAAGTTCACCTCTGCCAGCGATGTGTGGAGCTACGGCATCGTCATGTGGGAAGTGATGTCATTTGGAGAAAGGCCGTACTGGGACATGTCTAACCAGGATGTACGTGTTCACTTTTAAGAAATATATACACAGAGGATGTTAGGAGAGAGAGATCGAATGTTGAAGTCAAATGGAAATTAACAGTTGCACACAAAACAAAGGAATAATCAGCTAATTGCTAAGTAAACAATCACACAGCACTGTGATGTGCTACTAAATTATATCCAGCAATTGTATTGATAACAATTAAAGGTATAGTCTGCTTTTGCAAGCTAATTGTTAGCTAATACACTTTTTGTCAAATTAACCAAATAGCTCCTTGCAATATTCTATCTTACGTGCTGAAAAAAGAATCCGATATTTCTACACAGCCCTGGCTCCGTAAATAGACCTTTAATAGACCCTTTTCAAATTGCATTCGTCGCCCCGGAAATTGTCATATCAGGGATAGCCCTCTAAACCGGAAATCTGCTCTGGCGCGGATTTTGCATACATTTATATTTTGTATCATATCTTCAGAAAGGTAAATGCTAGAAACAAACATAATCCAGACATACTGCCGAAGAGATGAGTATGGCTTGTGTTATTCGACATAGGCTGTACAAGACAACGGAAAAGTCCACTCTCAAAAATGTCATATCATATCTTCAGAAAGGTAAACACTATAAACAAACTCATACTCCAGACATTGGTATATGATTTTTGTCCGTCAGCATAACAGCAACCAATGGCAATTGTGCCTCTAAAATGCCTCAAATTATGCAACCTTGAATGGTAGTGATAGGGACCAATTCACGTTTCGGATTATATCTTTAGAAAGGTAAACTATAGAAACTCACAGTTTGTTCTCCTCATAATCCAGACACTGAAGAGGTCGGTATATATGGCTTGTGTAATTTGGCAGTTATAGGGATATTGTTTTGATTTGAACTTGAAGTTAGCAAGCATTCTCTAGACCAGACCAGGCCTTTACATATGCTTATTGACTAACTTTAGGTGAATTCTCAACTTTCATTATTATACAGTAACTTGGAAATTTGGACAGACCGCCTCCCTAGATACTGTAATTGAACTGCTATTTCAGTGCGGATGTGGTTATTATCGCTCTGCCCCATTGACATATAATCAAGGATAACTCGTAAGTGGGGAAGCTGTAATAAATCATTATTTTTTTTTAATCCGTTTCCATCTGAAAGTGCCATCACTGAAGATGTCCTTGATTGTGACTTTGAAAAGCCAAGTCTCACATGAGCCCCTTTCCTTCTTAGACCGGGCTTAGTACAGCAAAAAGTGATTGCTGAGGGCCCTGCTTTATTCCCTATGTCCGTTTGGACAAGATCCAGGCGTACATGCACATGAATGCACGCACTCCAACATGAAAAACCACACACACACTTATGCAAAAATGCATACACGCAGACACACAAACATTGGAGCCAGTGCCAGTCCCACTCTTATGAGCTCTGTAAACCATTTCCCCAAGCCACCCCCCACCCCGGACCCTACTCCAGCAGGGAGCATCCAAACCAGCAGATGTTGTCTCTGTGGGCCAGGAGCTCACTCTGCCTGGTGGGACTAACGCAGAGCGAAGGCCTGGCAGCGCTCGGCATGGCCGGCTGCTTGGTCCATACACACACACACACACACACACACACACACACACACACACACGTGCACACATGCATTCGCTCGCACTTCTCTACAGTATATGCGCCATTTGTCAAGATTGTGCTGAATTGCACCCTATTACAAGGTCTACAGAGTGGCCTGTTGTTTTTAATGATGGTATCTTTTCCACTCAATCTCACAGCAGACCTTTATCTCCTAACAACATGCCTCAAAGGAGCGATTGCATCTTCAAGCAGTAGCCTATGGATATGGATTAAGGCCAGATACCGTCGTATCTCACTGCTGCGTGCCAGACAGTTAGCGTTGAGATAATTCAGTGTGCGTTCGCTGGAAGGGCCTCTTGACGCGCGCGCCCGCGTACGTACAAGGCACGTTCCTGACGCTGCGATAGAGGTGTACCTTCGTCAGCTAAGCTAGTGCTTGCCAAAACGCTAGCTTTTAAAGTTAGTCGCTACGTGCTCCCCTTTCCACCAGGCCTGAATAGCATGTGCCGAGTGGCTGGCAGGTTTTGGGCAGAGTTAATTATGTGCAGCCTGCCCGTTCTCCAGGCGCTCCTTGGGAACGACACTGACTTATCCTCCCTTTTGTCTGCCCCTCAACACCCCTCCTCCTCCTCCTCCATCTCCCCCCCTCGCGCTTCATCCACCCAGAATGACGCGTAATTGGCTGGAGTCAAGTGGAAGGGCACATCAGCTTGAGTGCTCAGTGTCCCATGGGTGACTGTGACTGTGTGTGTGTGTGTGTGTGTGTGTGTGTGTGTGTGTGTGTGTGTGTGTGAGAGCAGAGTTATAAAAGTAGAAGAGCATGGGTGAGAAAGTCAGCTGTGGTCACCAGGGTCACCGGCCATCAAAAGCTCTGGGTGCTGCTGAGGAGTCAATCGGGTCTATTTGTATTCACCATGTCTGAGCTCACAGCTATCTGGCTTTCCTGATATAGAACATAATATGCAGTTGGTGTACTGTATCATATATGTATACAGTTTCCAAAGCAACTCAAGAGTATTAAGGGGAATGCAGGGGTTCAGCTCAAGGATATCTACAGGTAGATCATGGCTTTCTGAACCATCCTGACCGTTCACATTGCAGGTCAGTCTGGAATTGCCCCGTTTATAATCATTAGTTAATAGTAATGAGAGTAATAAGCAGGCGATAGAGACAAAACAACGGTCCTGCTCACTGTAATGTTTTCACTTATTCTTTCTATTTTGGCCATCCCACAGGTGATCAATGCCATTGAACAGGACTACCGCCTGCCACCACCTATGGACTGCCCCAGCACCCTGCACCAGTTGATGTTGGACTGCTGGCAGAAAGACCGCAACGCCCGACCCCGATTCACAGACATAGTCAGCACCCTGGACAAGATGATCCGTAACCCCACCAGCCTCAAAACTGTGGCCAACATGCCTGCAGTGTGAGTGTTCATGTGCGGATAATATGCATACAGTCTACGGAAACTTGTAATGGATAAACTGGTCTATATGGGTGGAGATGTGCCCTCGATTCATCCGAAGTCCTCGGTTAGATTTTTATGTAAACGGTTTCATGTTGTGTAAACATTATGCGAGGTAGGCGTGTGTTTGACTGCAAACAAGAAATGATTGTTATTGTTACAACCCCGCCGGCCCACTGGAGTGAACGGAGTTTACGTGACTCTCTCTTCGACATGGCTCTAGCTCCCTCTCACTGTAATATTGTCTCAAAGCTTTTCTCCTCTCATGCCTCCCTTCCTTCCTGTCCTCTCCTGTCCGCTACAGGCCTTCTCAGCCGCTGTTGGACCGCTCTGTCCCCGACTTCAACTCCTTTAGCTCGGTAGAGGACTGGCTGGCTGCCATCAAGATGAACCAGTACCGAGACAACTTCCTCAACTCAGGATTCACCTCTCTGCAGCTGGTGGCTCAGATGACCTCGGAGTGAGTTGTCCCGCTACCGTCCAACCGACGACATGCAGCAACATCCAAATGATTACGATGCGTATTGAAATAACTCTTCAAGCAGACCCATTGAATTTACTGAGAGATTTTTCTGGAACCAAGCAATGCAATTAACACAGTTCGGTTCATCTTTACAAAACGCTCCTTTTATGTGTTTAATTCGAGTTTATTACAGACCCTGAGTGGTATAAAGTAACATCTGATGTTTTGGCGTAACTAATAGGAGTTCTAACTAGAGAGTTAATTAAAGTGTACGTTTTCCTGCGTCTATCCGTGACAATCCACGCTGAAAATGTGCACTTATCTTAGATGTATTGTTCAATGAAGCAACAAGAAGTTTATCTTATCTTCTATAAAACTATTTTTCTTCATTCTCTCTCTCTCTCTCTCTCTCTCTCTCTCTCTCTCTCTCTCTCTCTCTCTCTCTCTCTCTCTCTCTCTCCA